>JBBKCR010187175.1:0-30366 GCA_037577295.1 Ladigesia roloffi | reverse complement strand
CCTGTAAAGTAGAAGTCCAAAAGAAAGGACTGTGTGTATGTTTGTTTTGAGACTGAAGTGTCATTAAAATTGAAGTAGCACTAATGAGTGCGTCCTCCCTTTTCCCCACCTCGCGGAGAGATCCGTAACAATAGTAAACATTTAGGAGGGAGAATAGGCAGAAAATTAATGCTACAGTTTTGTTTGTTGGAGCCCCTGGTGCTGTTACCTCAGGATAAATGTGTTTGTGGAGTTGGAGGTGAAGAGGTTTTGATCAGAACTGCTGAGCTCCCTGGTTGGAGACGCCCCATTTTCACCGTGCAGTACGATATAAACCTGAAACAAACAAACACAAGAGGTGAAGCATACTGGGGGCAGTAGGGAAGGCTTGAAAAATGGAACGAACACTACATGTGTTTTAGACGGACTGCAAATCGGTGACACACACACGTGTTGTGTGTGTGTGTGTGGTGTGAACAAATATATTTATATTGAATTGAATATACATTTCTACCCTTGCGGTCATGCTTGCTCTGGACCTGAGGCCTGTGTGGATGGTTACAGCATAGAGGAACTGGTCTGAAGGATCATTCTCCGGCAGCAGAAACGCTCCTGACCTCTCCTCCACCTGGATGTCCGCTCGTCTACAGAACACCAGCAGCACAGCGAAAAGAGCCACAGTCACTGCTATCAGGAGACCCAACTTCAGACTGGAGCCGACTCTGGAGAACACAAGTCAGGGTCAAAGAGAGAACAGGTCAGATCTGGGTCAAACAGAGAACAGACTCAGGTTGAACAACACTAGAGGTGTTCAGTCTTACCTGCTGAACTCAGTGACATTTGTGACAGTGTGATTGGTGTGGATGGTCTGGTGTGAAACTGTAAGTGCTGACAGGTGACCACAGCTGAAAGATCAAGAAACCAAAATTAACCAGTGTTGATAATGTTCAGTTGATGCAGCTCTCAGAGAAATAAAGGAGCACATAGTGAAGTCAAATACAGACTCCTGGACAAGCAGTGCAGAACGCGTCTAACACAGAGTCACTGAAAACTCAGACATCTGTGCAGGACTCCAGAATTGACACAATCTGGCTATACTGGTGTAGAAGTTATATTAACTACACAGCACCCCTCCAGAAGATAATTAGAAGAATATTTTATTAACAGCTTAATTTTTTAATTATACCAAATGTAAAGTGCAGCTGTGGCGTTAAAATGCTAAAGAATGAAGATTTTTCATATATCATCCCCATCCAGATTTTGTTTTTCATATGGACAGGGATGATATTTTATAAATGTGATTTTGACTTAAATATATTCAGTGCATTACATGAAATTGCAGCTTAAATTACTGAATTAAAGTACTAAAATAAAAAAGTGAATTTAAAAGACCAAGATGCTGAACATGACCATATTAAATATGTACAGACCAAATACAAACATATAAACATCAGATTTTATACGTAATCATATCATTTGTATACATAAACATATGTATACATAGTGTATGTCTTCTATCATTCACACAGGCACACATACACATGCAATATATATATATGTACAAAGACACATAAACAACTGCATTAAATATCCTCCAATGCATGTTTCAATGCATGATGATAAAAGCATGACTTGCACCTGCAGTTGATTCTGGTCGAGGTAAAGCCCTGGACAACAGAACAGCCTTCGGATTTCCAGTCTCTCAGCCCATCCCAGGCCAGACACTGCACGGACTCAACACTCAGTGTGTAATTCACTACACTTGCTGTGTACTTATTTCCAGGACTTTTACTGTAGTCTGCACTGAGGAGCATCAGGTACGCCTTGCCTGCACCTGATCAGATTGAAAAAAGCTTGTTTAGTGACATCTCAATATTATTTTAATTACATAATATTCAAACATAACATTTAAACCATCCGTCAAATATTGTGTAGACCATCACCTAAAAATCCAAAAGATGTTGTTTAGGGATACATTGCTCAATATTTTAAACTAAATGCTAAATTATAATGTAATGATAAAAATTGTAATGTAATTTCGATGATAATTTCAGTTTTATAGAATCATCCACAACCCTTCATTTCAGGTCTTGCAGTAAAAGACTGAAAATGAATCCCTTCATTTATGTATCTGCTTTTGTGTTATTGCAACATGAATTATTAAAGACTGTTGAGAAACACAAGATGTCCAGCAAATTCCAGACTGGTGTTCAAAAAATGAATTCTAACCTTTCAGAGATGAAGGAGGTAGGAAGATCTGCACCGCCTGCTCTTTCCAGCGAAACACTTTCTGTATGTTGTACAAAGTAGGTGTTGGTCTCTTATGCATCCTGTGCCATAAAAATTTAATGGGAATAATATAATAGTGGCAACATACAATTACAAAATGTATGGAATATATAGTAAAATAAGGATACATATAACAAAACATTTAGTTCTAGATTTGGAACTGTTCAGATTGGAGGTGAATAGAACTAGATGAATGTCTCTAAAAGATCCCCACAGAAAGTTACACCTAAAATGTCATTCTACCAGAGTTCTGGCATCTCAGCCATGATGTGAGGAATGTGTAGGCTGCTCAACATCCCAGGCAATTTAAAAACCCCAGCTGGATACAATTTCCAGGTCTCCAAAAGAGGACATGTCTGGGGAAAAGAGGACGTCTTGTCACCCAAACGAATTGCATTTATGGTGGAGAGATACATGTGGGGTGTCGTGAGGTAAAATAGTCCCCAAAGAAAAGCAATTTAGTTCATGTTGCCCATCATTAACATCCATATAAACACTAAGAGAAAAGTGGAGCTTCACTGACTCATATTTTACCTTAGAAGCAGCATTACTGGGAAGGTGCGTTGATTTGTCCTTCTGAATTCCACTCTGAGCTGAAGAGTCTTCTGGAGGAGCTCAGGAGTGACGCTGAACAAGTGTGTGTTCACCTCAGAACGAGCGAGAGTGAACATATCTTCATTTATCTAGGAAAGAAATGATAAGATTGTAATGTACTGAGCAGGACCTGACCTGGGGACTTACTCACTTTCAGATATTAAGATATTTAAATGGTTCTCGGTATAGGTGAAGAATATTCATTAGTACAGCAACTTTACATATTGTGGAGTTTCTTTAAATTTCCCAAAGTTCTTTAAGTCTTTACATGTAGTTATCTGCACTCAGAGATTCTTTAGGGAACCAAAGGTGTTTCTCCCATGAAACTGTCATACAAGAAATGAGAGAAAATTTTGAAAATAGGCTTTTCCATTGGCACAAGGAACCAAGGCATACTGTGAACAAATGTTTTTCATTACATATACAGTGACCTGATTCCAAACCTGAACTCCTGGATGGCAGTTCACAGCTGACCTGACTACATCGCTGCTATCTGACTGGTTAAAGTGGTGCAACGGCAACCCTCCCATCCCACGGTGGAGAAGAAGAAAAACACAACAACAAAACCAGCATGCTTGCGTCTCTTCTCTGATGCTGAGGGATCATCTGATCATCAAATTATCTAATCATCATTATATCAGGGCCTGGAATGGACAGCATGAGAGGTTGGTGTGGACTTACACAGTCAGCAAACCTCAGACTGCTACTTCTATACGGCTCCTCAAGATAAAATTAAATAAATCTCTATCGATCGCCCCTGACCTGCCTGTCGGCCTCAGTGTTTATGTCCTCACACGGTGGTGGTGCTCACAGTTGCTATGACAACACGGAAAGAGGAATCAAAGAAATGTATGAAGTTTAGTCATGACTGTCTATTTGTGCTGAAGATAAATTTCAGTGGGAGGTTTCTACAACTCTGTCAAATGTATCTTTAATGCTGTGAGAAATATGAAAGTGATCCAAGGCATCAATAACAAGTTTATCTGGTTTAGGTTTTCTTTACACGAATGCAGAGAAATAATTTAACACTCCAGCAAGACTATAAATGAAAAAATACCCCAAAAACAAAGTGATTCTGACAGAAAAACTTTCCTTCGGTTCGAATCCATGAAAGCAGTTATGGGACAACCAGCAATAAACTGTGGAGTCAGAAATTCCATTACCAGACTGAGATACATGGGAATATCTAAACCTGATACAATGTGTCTAAATAGAGCCATCACAGTACAATTTAGATACAGAACAGTCACTGGGGAAAAGTGTCTAAAGGAAATATGTGAATACATTTTTCTCCTCACGCTTCTGGAACTCAACGATGAACGGAATGGGCAGGTACCTCCTTCTGATCTCTCTTCTGGTGGTGCAGTTTAACAATTTAATCTCAGCCACTTCTCTATTCAGCTGTAAAAAAAACACATTATGTCCAAAATGTGACTAAAGAAAGTTAGAGATACTGAACCAATTTCAGTAGTTTACCTGCACAGGTATCTTGATCCAGTGATACGGGTTCCGCTTATATGATACAAGTTGAACAATGGAGCAAGAGCTTCGTCCATCATTGTTCATTTCTTGATTAATGTGCATGTCTAGCATATCAGGAATGTAGAACTTGGTCATGTTAACAGTTTTCACTGCTGGAAGTGAACTAAGATGCTGCCAAACAATCAGCTTCATAAATGTGGATTCCAGACTGAATTGTGTGTCTTTGCTGGACTGCATAAACCTCTACAAAGGAAAACAGTATAAATACATGAAGTATATTTGAGATTCATGTTTGAAACCATAACAGTTTTCAAGAAGTGATTGATAATTCAAGACCTGTTTGTAGTCCTACATTTTAGCTTAGAACTTGAGCTTCAAAACTAGCAAAAAAATATGTAATACAAATACTAAAGTCAATAGTCAGTCACATATTTTCCATAAAAAGAGCATCAAAACTTCTCTCAACCAACTTTAAACTCATTCAGCTTTTCATGAAGCTGGATCATGAGTTTCAAACTGAACTTCAGCTTGGTGCTGAACACTGTGGCACCTTTTTATTCAGAGTTTCTGTGAAAGTATATGCAAAAATCTGACGTAGAATCAGCTGTTCTGTTGTCTGAAATGACGACCTCACGTTCAGTTCAGAGAGGATTTAGGTATTATATCCACTGAAAATATTTGGGTGACTATTGACCTCTAGTATTACATATACATTACATTTGCAGTGCTCCCTTATCCAGAGTAACAATCAATAATTACAGGGACAGAATTATAGTCATTAGTTACAGGACATGCACCACCACCACAAACACCATTCCACTAACAATCCTTTATATTTACCAGCACTGTGTCAGTGATGACATGAAGGACACTTTGTGTCAGTTGGATCCCTGGTCTGGATGAAGGTGTTGGAGCCTCCAGGACATTCATGAGGACAATTATTATTGCTTTTGTCACAGACACATCCAAAATGTGTCTTGAAGGCAAGATGGTCCCGTATAAGGCTGACATACTGCGAATATAATTTGCTACCAGTTTGGCACTATCGAAGGTGACCTAAATTGGGAAATTTAATGGAGAAAATGATCAAAAACACTGAATTTGGGACAGTATATGCAAAAATTTCACTTTTACTCACCTGGTTGAAAACAGTCAAAAGGTCTGTAAGACTTTGCAATATATCAAGCAACAAATCCTGCAGAAAACAAAATATGGCGAATGAAACCAATGTTTAGCTTCAAAATCTGTAAAATGATAAAAAAAAAACCTTTTTAAAATATTTCTAAATATTTTTATAAGTCTAATTGGGATCACATGATACAAACAAAAACAATCTGAAAAGCTTCAAATGACACCAATACCACTAGATGATTAAATTTAAGGGTCAAAAACTAATCCAACTCTAACAGTTTTATTTAAACAATATTTTTGGAAAATGTTTTACTGACAGACTCTCAGTTGTCATATATAATTGTCAGATTATTGTTGTCATATTTAATAAATCTGTATTACTATAAGACACCAAAGGTCAGAGAAAGTACCTGGTTGGCCTGGATGTTGAGCTGACAAACTGCTGAAATTAAAGCAGTTCGAATGCATGTTTGCTGCTTCTCAGAGGATTCTGGGTCCAAACTGAGCTGGTTCAACACCGCAGTGAGGAGAGAGATGTAATTAATGATGTCTCTGCCATTCTGCATCATCATCAGGCTAGTTAGATTACCTTGGCTGTACACAAACCTGAAATCAAAACAAATTTGGCAATTCTTGTTGATCAGTCAAAACATATTAGGTGTCTGAAGTTTGCTTCTGCACTGCAAATAGGAGTGTAAACAGCATAGCTTACAAACAATAGATTGACTCTAACTGTGATTTTAGATAATCCAACATAGTCTTGCTTATGTGGTTTCTGAAACTTTGTGATCTACAGTGGTCCCAGGCAGTAAATGTGTGGGAACCCAAAGGTTAGTGTGTCCAAAGGTGTTTGGCTGAATAACAGGATAAACAAAAAATTTTTTAAATTTTTTTATACAAACGAGTCGCCATAACAACTAAGCTTGTTTATCAATGCTGTCAAAAGCAACTCAATGACCAAACTTTAGTGACACTCAACAAATAAATGAATATATGAAAGTCTGGGTTCTGTATGCAGTTGTTATCAAAACTAACCTTACTCTTACCACAAGAGGGTGTAATTGAAACTGACATTACTCTTCCTTCTTATAACTTTGGTTTTGGTTTGGTTGACCAAAAAACAGGACATAATCAAGGTTTTTGGTGAGGTTAAATTAGGATGGTTCGAATCTAACTGATTCTACTGATTTTTTAACTAAGAATGCAGGTCTGAGCCTCTAGCTGGCAAACCAAGGTTAAAGTATGTTTTAAACTGTGGGGTTAATTGCACTTACAGCTCCTGATCTGGATTAGATAATGAAGTTCTCTGGAAGCTTGGCAGGACTGTGACAGTCACAGGGCAGGGTTTGGTCGATGAGCCAAAATGATTCCAAATTTTAATGTAGATGGTGACTGCAAGACATGACACAAAAAACAAGACAAGAATTTTTTTTACAACATTTGTGTGGCTTTCCAACCTATTTGTCACTCAGAATTAAAAAGAGCTTCATCTGTTTTTGTGTCTTTAAGACTGGTGTATGTAAATGAGCTGTCTTGACTGGCTGCTCTCTATATGATAAGATATGGGCCTTTAAAGAGTCAACAAAAACACAAGCATGCAAGCAAGTGAACACACACACATACACACACACACACACACACACACACACACACACACACAGTCGCTATAGCAATCTGCCACATCACCTCTTTCTCATTTTTACTCTCCAAAAACACCAGCCTCATTTATTGTAATGACTCTGACATACAATGAACGTGTCTCACACAAACAAGACAAGCAGCTCTGGAGCAGCTGCTCTCTGGCTTAGTCAAACCAAACTACGCATTTCAGAGACAGAGGGCCGCTCGTGTTTACACAGCGGATCTGTGGTTTGTGTTAATATGAAAGAGACGGACGAATGTTTATCAGAGTTTGGAGTACATTTTATAGACAGTTCATTACTCCACTTCCAGCTCCGCAAACAAGACCCCACCCATGTAACCGTGACAACACGGGGACAACTACAACTGCATCCGTCTGTGTAATCAAACAGATGGAAGTGATACTACAGAGAGAGAGAGAGAGAGCGACAGAACACTTCACTTTCCTTCAGCTTACTTTATGTAGTTATAAACAGAACTTTACGCACTAATTCTGTTCTTTATTCTAGCTTTATGGAACTTTATGGAAACAACAGAGAAAGAAAGAGAGAGAGAAAGAGAAAGAGAGAGAGAGAGAGAGAGAGAGAGAAAGAGAGAAAGAGAGAAAGAGAGAGAGAGAGAGAGAGAGAGAGAGAGAGAGAGAGAGAGAGAGAGAGAGAGACACCCGCCCTTTGAGGAAGGCTGCCCAGCTATGAGTCATCTGCACGTCGAGAGAAGAAAAAAAATACTTCTCTATATTTTGGATGACATTTAGTGGAAAATAAAACCTCCCCTCCGCCCTGAACTACATATAACACTAAGAACTCTCTGGATAACTTTCTCAGCATCTTTTAAATTAGAACCTGGATAAATGCATTATTTTTAATATTCAATTTTATATTTAGAACACACTTAAGCAGTCTAAAGCATTGTGGTTGAGACTGTAACTCAAAAGTGATTAGACTCTCTAATGGATCATAATTCCATATATTTGGTGATTGGTGGGTGGGGGGGTTATGCATTATAACATTCATACTGGTGAGTAAAATGGGCGTCAACTTGCTGGTAGCACTTACTAGAATAATTATATATATATATATGCACTTGGCTGCATGAATGATACAGATAAAGTTCAACTTACCATTGTAAATTCTGACTGGTGCACTCTTCTTTGAAGCAAAGAAAAGCTGTGAACAGAGGAAAATGTCTTAAATTAGTAAATAAAATGTTATAGCTTATTAAATAGGACATATACTAAACTGTATGTAACATCGTTGCAGTCTTAAACACACTGTCTGACTTGACAGCAGCATTAAAATGCTGGGTGTGTAGGTAGCACAAGATGATCAAGTCTTATTTTGATTAGTTTAAAATAGGAGCATAAAGTTAAGTTTCTGGGTACGCTGCAGAGGTGGTTGACTGGTATATAATAATATAAATGTTAATGATAAGGTTTAAAAGTGACTTACCAAAGACAAAATGTCCACAGCAGAACAGTGAGAGAGCAGGAATGAGGAAAAAGACGAGGAATGAAGGCTGCAGAATCGGAGTATACTTTTAAGTGAGCCGCGCCCAGGTAACGCCTACAGCCTCTAGTGTTCATGGGTAATGTAGTTTTTGTGGCCTCAAAACCCCTCAGACCACGCTCACACGATATGGTTTAAAGTGATGGACTTGAATGATATTCCATTCAAATACATAGACTTCAACACGGAGTTTGTTCCTCCGTTCTTCTTGGAAAGCTTTTTGGAGTTTCTGTGAGAATGTGTCCATTCATTCTGTAGAGCATTTATGAATCAGGCACTGATGTGGGACGAGAAAGCCTGGCTCACAATCTCCGTTCCAGTTTATCCCAAACGTGTTGGATGGGGTTGAAGTCAGGGCTCTGTGTGGCCCAGTCAAGTTCTTCCACACCAAGACTCATCCAACTGTGTCTTTATGGAACTTGTATAGTCCACTGGGGCACAAGAAAAGGTTCTTCCCCAAACTGTGTCCACCATGTTGAAAGCATGGTGTTGTATTTGTATGCTGAAGCATTACGATTGGCCTTAAGGTGCCTACCCCAAACATTGTCCCAATACTTTTGTCCATACCTATCCGTAGCTGTAGCTGTCGAATCTTAACTGATCTGTCCGTTAATTACATTTAAATTTCCCTTATTACCGTCCACCTGCCTAAATTCCTCAATTAAGTACAAATTGCACCAGGTCAACTTGGTGAGAAAATGAACATGTGTTGCGATACTAAAAGAGAATAAGTTGTGCATTCAGACTGATGCTCCTATGAATCTGAACTGAATCTGAATCATAAGTATTATTAATTTATACTTTAGTGCTACAAGTTTTCTTTATATGGCTGCACCATTTAAAACATGTTCCATTTCATATCCTTGTAACAGACTGAATTTAATTTATTTAGAGCAATTTGCAAATGTTAGTTTCATGTCAGGACGCCTGTAAGCTCATTTAAGTAGTTAAGCAATCACATTAACGGCAAATACTTTGAGATTAATTTCCCTGGAACAATCCACAAATGTGTTGAAGCATGTGCAGTGGATCAGGTCTGCCCAGTTCTACTGATGAAGTTACCAATCAGCACCGTTTACTCACAGCACAATGTAACAAACCTGATCTGACTGGTTAAGCCTGTTTATGGGCATTAACTTTGATGATCTAAACACACAGGGGAAAGTAGATGTGAATAGGGTACCAAGGGTCTTTCAGAGATAGCCATTGGTGCAAATGACCCCATTGTAGCGTTAACCTTAAAGCATCTCTATGCGCCCTCGGCAGTAATAAAACCTATATCAGCCTGATCATTGCCTTGCAGAACATTTTCTTAATTATTGTTGTCTGGAATGTAACTGCTATCCACGTTAAGCAGGTCGAGGTAATTGGACCAGCAGGACTATTTAAGGTTCAGAGCAAATGCCAGAGAGTGACATAGTTAATGTAGACAGAGCTCCTACTCCACCTCTGGTGGAATATTTCCCAATATTCAGATCATCATTTGTGTAGCATTCGTATTTGAACAGATTTGCATTTTTATTGTTATTTGTCCTTTTATCAGACCACCCAAAGATATCTTAAGACCAAATCTTCACAAACTTACAGGAATATTACACCTGATTCTGTTAGATTATAGCTTTCTCTAACATTTGTTAGATTATAGCTTTCTCTAACATTTGATTCATGCATTTACTAGCGTTTTTGTAATTACACAAGATTATAAGATAAGAAGATAAATAATTTGGAAGTCTTTTAATTAGCATGTTCAGTGCAACAACAGAAAATTCAAGATAATAAGGCAATAGAAATTAAATACCCAATAAACAATAGTGCAACACAACACATTATGAGCCAGGCCTTCAAGTCCAGCATCAGTGTCTGACCTCATAAATGCTCTAGAGAATGAATGGGAAGAAATGTCCACAGAAACTCTCAAATCTTGTGGAAAGTCTTCCAAGAAAAATAAAAGCTACTCTACATCTCCAGATGAAATGGACCTCACACATGACTTTGGCATAATATAGATCATAACATGGTGGTGGTGTTCAAATTGTTAAAACTGCAAGCAAGGATAAATATTTCAGACTCAGTGTCATATCACCTCATCATACATTTATTATTTAAACCAGAACATCTGACTCTCAGGATCATTGAGGCACTGCTACAGAAGACATGTAGAAATGTTTACAACTATAATTACATAATTTTTTGTTTCACAAGGTGGCCCCTTTACCTCGCATTCAAGAAAATTAATGCATCCAATTTTTCCCAAGCAGGCTAGAGTAAATGCTGCATGTAGTGTCTAAATCAGGGGTCTCCAACCTTTTTACCTCTTAGAGCTACTTTTACTAAATGAAAATGGCAGAAAGCTATTCATTTTTGTATCATGACAATACGTTTTCAGCCTCTTATTTGTATGGCGACCTGCCGCGGTCATGGTTCCTGCCCATCTCCCATAATCTGAATCTGAATCCGAATACGAATCTGAATCATCAACCTTGACATCGGCACAACTGTTTTATTGACAACTAATGGGCAAAAAATGATTTGGTGTAAGAAGATGGTTGGCTATACACGCAAGTTATTTTTCCAAGTGACTAATAAAATCTTGATTGGTCAAGTTTTCAAAATGCGTAGATTAATTAATCCTTTGGCGAGCTACTTGGAGAGATGTTGTGAGCTACTGGTATCTTGCAAGCTACGTGTTGGAGACCCCTGGTCTAAATAATAAGAGTCCATTTTAAATTAAGCTCTGATCACAAGGACGTCAAACCTGGTCAAGCTTAGACGCTGACTAGGCCTCACAAGGGCATTAAATGTTTTCCAGCTTCAGCCAGTGTTGTCAGTTTTGCTGTTTGTTGGGACATTGTCAACATTCCAGCAGAGTGCAGCAGTGGTTTTCCCTCAAACATCTGCCGTATTTTTTGCCTCATCTATTTTCCTTCTATCCTGACAGTGCCTTATTACAGAGAAACACCTCCAAAACATGATGCTACCATCACCATGTTTTTCTGTTAGTTCTGTGTTCTTTGGAGGGTGAGTTGTACTGGCTTTCTGTCAGATGTAGTGTTGATGCCAATTTTGGTCTCATATGACTACAACACATTTTTCCTCTTGGCTTCACATATGCAAAGCACAGACAGTGTGGAGGAATGGTTTATTCTTGCGACCCTCCCACAAAAACCACATCTGTGGAGGACTTGTGATACTGTTGTCACATGAAAACAGAGAAGACTCTTTGCCATAAATTCCTGTAAATTCTTCAAAGTTGCCATGGGCCTCTTGGTAGCCTCTCAGACCAGTTTCCTCCTTGATCCTTCATTCTGTTTTTCCCAGTACAGCCTGAACTGGGGTCCTCATGGTACCAAACAATTTCCACTTCTTAATTCACTGTGCTCTGAGGGACTGATTAAATTGACTAGCTTTGCAGCTTTGTTTCCATACATGGATCACCAAGACTGAAGAGTGAAATGTATGTTTTGTAGCTTTAAGCTAAATCTGACTCTTTCCAGAATATCAGCTCTTTATGCCAATCTCCAATGGAATTCTTGGTTGCAGCTAAAACAGGCATCTATTTTAGCTGCAATTAGAAGGCTGCAGTATTAATTATTATCAAAAACAGTGAGGCTGAAACACTCCTTGTAACTTAAATGTGAATGAGCAGGCTGTTGTCGGCTGACACAGAAAAAAGTTCCAAAAAAGTGGAGGGGTTTTGTTTGTTTTTAACTGGGAATGAAAATAAATAAATATAATTCAATTAAAGAAAATAGTAGTAAATCAAAATACAGAAATAGTTGCAATAATAAAAAATATATAAAAATACATTATGGTACTCAGGTATTTCTCCCACAGAACCAAGTGGTGCATAATCCAGGCTAGGCAGGTGTTCAGGGGTCCATTAAGGTTTTCTCCATAGTTAAAAAAAATCTTCTTGTCTTTGAAAAAATACATGAGATTGCATTTAAATCCATAGACCGTCATATGGCGTTTGTCTGGACTAGAAGTCCTGACGTGGGGTTTTATTTTTCTAACCAAGTTTTATTTTATTTTCTAAAGCGTGGTGTTATCCAAAATGTCTCTTTGTGCTGAAGCATTAAGTTTGCAATTCACTTAAAGCAAGGAGCCTAGCCTAATCCCCTGAAGAACAGGTGTCCCAATACATTTGTTCAATAAATGTACATCACCACAAATGAAGCACGCCAGGTTTCAGTTTGAAGGCACTGCAGTTATACCAATACAAAAGCAGCGTAAGCTGTGTCAAAATCGCAACTTCTAAATAAAAATACATAAATAAACTTATTTACATCCTGCTGTATTGATCAGTGCCTCTACAGCTTGTTCTAGTCTCTACTGGCAGCTTCTAGAATCATCTGACCGTGGACGGTTCCACGGCGGGTGACAGGAGGAGACCGTTGTTTTTTTAAACAGAGTAAAGTTATGTACTCTTCGACTTTATATTTTAGATTTTCTCTTAAAGTGAAAGACCACTGGAGGTCAGCCGGGGGGGCTTCGAGACAGAGATTTGTGAGTCCCAAACACAACCACCCACCCCTTCAGACGGGGGAAAATGGAACAGGACCGGTCTCATATGAGCCACGCGAGCAAACGTCCGTTAAAATAAAAAATTTGTTTGTCATTTAGGTAGCCTAGCATTGTCTCTGTGGAGAAAAAAACGGACTTAAATCTGCAAATATGCAGTGGAAAACGATGGAAATTAACCCAGAGGTTTGATATCCGCTTTCCTTGTTTTATTTTATCACTTTCTCTGCACAACGTTGACGTTTCTTAAAGAAAAACTGTTGTTTCTTGGCTCCTTTCTCATTCCAGATGCTGAACAAGGTGGGTCTGCTGAGTCATGGACCACTGGATGCTGAAGCTCACACTCCCAGTGTTTGCAGTTTTTATTCTTTACAGAGGCCTTTGCTATGAATGCTTTTGCACAATAGATGGGCGTAGGCTGGCCATTTTTTTCTCCTGCTGAGAGAAAAAGCTGTCAGTTTAGTCTATTTAAACCATAAAGACTATCAATTTTGTCAGACTGAAATACATTCCAAGGTGTATCTCTTGTTTTCTGAGCTTTTAATACATTCCAGTGTTTCCTGGGTGAGATTTATTTTGTGTGAGCATGGTACTGTTACTTAGGGAGGCTCTAGTTCTGTTTTAATATTACTGAGGCTGATGCACTCAGTTGTGTTTAGAGTATTTGGTAAAGATGGCCTGACTGGTATGACCTCATAAGTGTGTCTGTTATATGGCAATGACTTTGCAGATCTTTCTCACTCTCTCTCTTTCTCTGTCTTTTCTCACATTTGTCTTTGCTTCCTCCTCACTTCTGTCTCACTTTCCATTTCTATATATTTATATACATGTCTCTCTCTCACATTCCTGTCTTCATATCCCTTTTCTCCTCTCTCTCCCTCTGTCTGTCTGTCTGTCTGTCTGTCTGTCTGTCTGTCTGTCTCTGTCTCTTTTTCTCTGCATGAGCAGATGCTGAGCAAGTTGGGTGTGGGAGCAGACTGGCATTTTGTGGATGTCTTGGGTTTGGAGGATGAGGCTTTGTCCGGAGTGCCCACGCCCTGCTGCGCCTTGATGCTGCTATTTCCTTTAACACAACAGGTGTTTATCTAAATACATGCATACATGCACAGCATATGCTTATATTTTTTGCATACAGTCTTGTGTATTTATTTTTTTAAGCTAGCTTTTCCTTAGTGGTTTTAAAATGTAATTGTGGGCTGATACAGAAATTTTAAGTGAAGTAGAAGTGCAGATATTAAAACAAAAGGATGAGATGTGTGGGTTTTATCAGCTTTATAAAGCTACAGTTGGTGCACAAACCTTCATTGTTGAGCTATATTCTGTATGTTAGTACTGATATTGGGTATGAATTGTTGGTCATTTTTTGCCTGACTCTCTTAGCATGAAGAGTTTCGCTCCAAGCAATCAGTGGACAGCAGTAAAGACGTCTACTTTCTGAATCAGACTGTGGTGAACTCGTGTGGAACTGTGGGATTGCTGCACGCTGTAGCCAACAATCAAGAAAATATGACTTTTGGTCAGTAATGAATAAAACAAATTAATTAAATTTTTTATTTACGTCATGCTATGAAAAAAAATACTTTCTTAATCAAATGTAAATGTAATGTAATGATAATGCAAAGCATCTTACACAGAAACAGCTGTGTTAAACTAAACCTAAAGAATGCACCAAACCTACAGCAGATTAGTAAATCAAATTGTTCTGTTGATCCTCAGGAAGTGGCTCTACGCTGAAAAAGTTTCTAGAAGAAACTGCTGCAATGTCCCCTGCTGATCGTGCCAAACAGCTGGAGAAAAATCAGGTACTGTCCTCCCTAATTATTAATTGTTGAAAACAATATATATGAAACAGAACAGAGGGCCTCTAGTTGAATGTTTCTATGTTTCTGCATTAGCTCCAATCGTAAGTGTGGTACGACCTGCAATACAAAGGCTTAACAGCAGGTGGCATGCAAGACATGCAGATTGGTTTAAGAAAGAGCAGCGATCATAGCACAGTGAACCATCTCAATGAACAGAGAATATTTTGTTTTTATTTTCCTGGAATTCCTCATGATTTTGTATTTTGTCCAAATTCAGTTTAGCATCCTTAGGGATTTGTTGTTTTTCTCACTTGCAGGCAATCAGAGAAGCCCATGATGAAGTTGCTGTTGAGGGCCAGTGCCGTGTAAGACAGACATGAATAAAGATGTAAATACAAAAAAGTTTATTTTTAAAAGGGTCAATACTGAATTGGTTTTGTCTTTGGCTGTTTATTTATTCTAGCCTGAAGCAGACAAAGTAAACTTTCACTTCATCACCTTCGCCAGCGTGAACGGTCAGCTATTTGAATTTGGTATGTTGTCAATTATGTTGTATTTCTGTTGATGTGTGATCTTTAAGCACTTAAATAAAAAAGCTGTAAGCCTTAAACCTTCTTTGATTTGTAACATTGCTGAACATTCAGGGACTTCTGAGATACCGTCAATGTCTGTGTTGGTCATGCAGTGGTACTTGGGTATACGTCATGTAATTTATTTATTTTTTGTCTTTGTGTCTGTTTGCAGATGGCAGAATGGATGGGCCTGTAAAACATGGTACTACGAGCCCAGACAGCTTTGTCATGGTACTTTATATATTCTACATTCCTTATTCCACTCTGCCTAAAGGGGTCAATAATGGGTGACATGACTGATGATTTCAAGTAATAAACCCTGAGGGTGATTCCGGCATTGTTAAAGGAATGGGTCAATGTAAATTAAATTATAAAATGTTTCCACTTGACCCAGAATAGTCAGTCTACACAACCTTAATGGAGAACAGGATGTGGCATGAGTGGAGAGTACGATTTTGGGGATTTGTTAATGGCAAAGGATTTGAATTACTTGTTTTCTAACAACTTTTTTTTTTTTTTTTTTTTTTTTTAGCAACAATAGTATTATAGCTCTAGTTATAAACTGTTTAGGCTTTATTTGGAGACAACGCTTAAAAATTGTACCGGGGGGGGGGGGTACGTAGATTGTTTATATTGCGAAGATAATAAACATGAATCCACTGTGTACTCGTATGCAACTACATTTTTTTTTGTGCTCTGATTCTCCCAGTTAAATTTTGTCAATTTTTTCCTGGGCGGCCCAGGGGTTTGAGACCTCTGCCTTAGCTGACTATATTTGGGGGAAGTGGAGAAATGGGCAAATCCATTCATTTATCAATTGATTTTTGCCAAATTAATGGATGCTGGGCAACCAAAAGCTGAGTACAACTGTGGCTAAGTCTACACCAGAGTGTTTTAGTGGTTTGTAAAAGGGACAAATAGTATAGAAAAAGCAGAATTTATTAGTATTTTATTAATAACCCGAATCATATTTACAAAGCAGTGCGTGTTAACTCTAGGCTATCATTGCCAAGCAGCAGACTGGTCGAAATTTTTACAACTTTCTTTCACACAATTCAGTTGCTCTGTGTACATGTGTGTATCAGGTGTTTGTTAGTTTTTTTAGTGTCTTCAAATGTGGTTTCTGTTTTTACATTATGATTGTCAAGGGTGATATCTGGATTTTTTTTTTTTTGTACATGAGGGGCAATTTACCAAAAACACTAACTTTTTATTCTATGGTAAAAAAAAAAAACATATCACATGGTATAGTTTAAAACTTGTATTAAAAAAACTGTATTTGATGAAATTTATTTTATTTTTATTCAAGCTGATAACTTATTTTTCCCCCTCCTAACACATGTTTGCATTCTTCCTGTCAGGATGCTGGAAAGGTGTGCCGTGGCTTTACCGAGCGAGAGAAAGGAGAAGTGCGATTCTCTGCCGTGGCCCTGTGTAAGGCCTAAAACTGACCAACACCACTGGAGGAGCAACTGACCAAAAAAAAACAATCTCCCTCTCCTTACCTCCCTTTCAGGCCAGAGCACATAAAGCCCTACACAGTTTAGCCAAAACCCCCAAAACTGCCTGTCTGCCTGCTCTTGAATCTCACTCTGTTTCTGCCACAACTTACCAAGCTTCCTTTCTTTCTTGGTATGTTGGATTTGTAGTTTTTTGCACAAGAGCCTTAACTGGCACACATTTTTTTGTGATAGTCTTTTGGGATCGGAGTTCATGTGAATAGTTCATGTAGGTGTGATCTGGGTCGCATGTGCTGTGAGTGTGCTGGGTTTAGTTGATCTAGCTGTGATGTGAATAATAGATGACCTGGGAGTTGGAGTTGCTGTAATGCTGTTCAGTTTAATTTCAGAACTCTGTTGCCTATTTAAGCCCAAGCACTTAGTGAGTGTGTGTGTATGTTTGAGTGTGTATTTGGGGTGTGTGAGTGTGCTTGCGTGTGTGAGTGTGTATCCGTTGCTGTTTACTGCCGTTGCAGACTGCATTGAAAATAAATAAAAATTTATTATTCACTGCATATTGACTCTTTACTACAAAGGATTTATTTTCTTTTTTTATAGACAAGATGTAAGCTAATAGATTTACAACTTGGAGCGGTTTGCTTCTTTTCTAACCTAGACTAACTGAATTTAAAAGTATAGTAAAAAACTATACTAAATATATATGATCTTCCCAATAGGCATGTTATGTTTGCTGCCTGAAGTTTTTTCAGTGAAGTTTAAAGGCTGTCACAACAGTTTTAGCTATATAATGTTCATTTTGGGACCAAAATACTTAATTGGATGTTGTTTCTGAACACTTGCACGTTAACTCCTAAATAGTTTGAAATGGACTTTCTCCTACAAAACATTTAGTTTGTAAGACTGTTAAAATGTTTCAAGTTTGTCTGCTTTGCACTGTCATAGTGGCAGAATTCGGAATCAAAACTGATATTGCATAGAACACCAGTAGGTGGCATTTGTTAACACAGCAGCCACACGAATGCCAGGATTGCAGATCATTGTCCAGAGCATCACACTGCCTCTGCCGGCTTGCCTTCTTCCTATAGTGTGTTGGGGGGGGACTGTTGGAGGTCAGGCTATACAAATATTGTTACAAACTAAAAAACAATTCAAATCCTCATTGCATTTCGTTAATAAATTGGATAAACAAATACAATAAAGAGGAAATGAATAACATTGTGAATATTTACTCTATTTGGATGGTTAAATATTAGAGGGTTTCCATGGGCCCCCTGAATGTGGGGCCCCATGAATCGTCCATGTTTACCCCCCCTTAGCTACGCCCTGGGTGTGCATATTCTGAACATGAAATAAAGGCAGTGTACGAACAAGTCTGATATTTATATTCAGTTGTATTTGAATCCCGCTTACGCTCATATGACCGGTTGATTCACTCATTACTTGATTCAGATTCGGCTGCATGCTTTTGGCTGGGGAGGAAATTAACTCGGACTCGGACTATGCGATTCTGATTCAGTTGAAGTTAACCGATGGATTCACTCATGACTCAGCGAAGGATCGGATCAGACGGATTCACTCATAACTTGCCAAAGACCTGGATCTAAATGATTCACTCATGACTCAGCGATGGACGCGGGTCTGCAGTGTACCCAGATCTTCACTCATGAGCAAATCCGATTCACCTGCAGGGATATGACACAAGAGTCCACTGGCAGGATTTAACTTTTTGCAGGAAGTTTGTAGGATTGTAAGTGGGGTGGTGCAAAGAAACCGTAAGTAATGCAAATTTTATGGTAGTAATGGATGTTTTAATGATTATAAGTTGTATTTATGTGATGGAGCTTACAATTTAGACATGGTGTAGTTAGGACTCAAAGGATTCTGTGCAATGGAGATCCGAGATTCGTGACTCATGAGTCATTTAATAGATCCGGTTGATTCACCCGGATGGGTCATGAATCACACAGATCTAGAGTGGGGGAGTTTTCCTTTTCCTGTGGTTTAGTTGCATATTTTTTATTTTACAACTGTGTTATGATCGGTAGTGACTCAGAATAGGGTGTGTTTAGAGTACAATTCTTGTAGGAACATATCTGTGACGTAACTGTACAGGGTCCTCAGGTAAAAACAGTCTCAACATACGACTCAACATTTCGAGTTTACAAGGACCCCCCGTACATCAAAAATTTACTGGAATTATCAGTTTTTCATTTTTAAAGCCACCATTCTTTTATCTCACATAGAAAACAGGCTTAGACACAAACCTGAGACAGGTCTTCATACCATCAAAAATCATTTCTGGTGACACTTCACAAAACCAAACACTCTTGGAGAACCAAGAGAACTGCATGTTTGATTTTTCAGAGAAGCATTCCATTAAAAATGGGGTAACAACAAGACGCCTAGACAGCGGCGTCTGATGCTGTGATTAGTGATGTGGTCTCTGCTCCGTCTCCAGGCTGCAAGAGTGCAAAGATCTCTTTATTTTGTTTGCTGTGTGATATACACACATCCACACACACATTCATCTCACACATATTTATACATATATACACATACATCTGCTTGTATATTCTTATAGGTATGTACAAATACATGTATATCCATACGTATAGCTTTGGTAGATCCACACTAAAACTCTGCAAATTCTTTTGCACATTTTTCCGTAACAGATACACGGATGTCCTCCTCTTCGTAGTCAACGAAGTTGCTCGTATCTTCGGGACCACTGACCTCAGGTATAAATGGAGCTTCCACCTGCGAGGACGGTACATATCAGACGTGCATCAACCTGAAATTATCCCAAGATGTCTTCATGTCTGGCCATTTTATATTACATTACATTGCATAGACACTTAAGTTTTAGGACTGTGAGAGACAGAAGAGAGTACTGAGTGCTAAAATCTTGATGTAAGTAATAAAAATTAAATGTTATTCATTTAAAAGACACAATTCTTGTTTTTCCATCAACCTTGGTCAGTATGTAATGATAATTTCATCCGATTAAGAAAGGAAAGTGCAGATTTCACCTCACCTTCCAATCTATAGTTGCAAACCACCTGTGGTTTTTAATATAATTGACTCCGTTCTTGAGGCTGCCATACCGCTTTGTCAGGTCAACCTGAAGAAAATTCCTCAGCAGGTCTTCCAGATCGGAACAGAAGTGGCACGGATATCGGACCTATAGGAAAGACACAGGACATCCGAACTGATACACGACAGCGATCAACTGATAACCGCATCCATTCACTTAAAAGGACTAGACGTTACATTTCCTGATAGGTCAACTTAGGTTGGATGTGGATGACAACATCCACATACTCCTGATGGGGTGAGTGTTTAACTTTCATCTGGTTTTTCGCTTTTCACACTTGTGACATTTCATCAGTTGTGTACCTGATCAAAATTCCCTATTTTTAGCAGTAATGTGGTTAAATTCAGGCCCATTCATTTAATTCTAGATCTGTCTTCAGTTATTTTGCCTGGGTTTTGTGGACTCTGAGCTCAGTTCACTGTTCTCCAGCCCTGATCCCTCACATCTCAGTACTTGGTTGTGACACCAGGTGTATCTCCCTTGTGCCAAGCTATTCTTGCAACCCACCAGGAGATGTTTGAGGGTCCCTGAGACTGTACAGAGGTGGCACAGCTGACTGTACTGAGCCAGAGATGTAAATTCACTAAGGAGGGCAGTACATCGTAGGTAGATCTAACAATCGAGCTTAGCCTGTTTGTCTCCCTGTTCCACTCTTCACTCTATGTGATTTGCTAACCTTGCTAAGCTTGGGAGACTGTTCGGCACGTCCAGCTGCTTCCTCCTGGTGGCGCACTTCTTCCAAACCAGCCAACGATGTGAGGGGGTTGTTGAGGCCCAACCACCCTGAGCCATGTTGAACTTGGCCCACTATGCTGTCTCTAAAAATCCATATTAGGGGAAATCTACTAGTGGAGAGCGGCCGCTATTAGTATCTGTATTTGTATTTGTTAAAAGGGAAAATGATTCGTATTCGTCTTTGTATTCAAGTAAATTTCAATAATGCAGCGCAAACAACGTCAGTCCTCCAATCTACTCCTGAAGTTGAGCGTGTGATGGGGGGGAGGGGGAGGTAGAATATCTCAAAGTGAAAGTGAGCAATTCGTCACACGTGAACACAGTGTGAACAGCACGAAATTCCTCCTCTGCATTTAAACCCCATTCACCAAGTGAAGTAGCGGCAGTCAGGAACTCTTCGGCCGGGGAGCGATGTTGGAGACGGGGGAGCAGTGTGTGGGGCGCAGTGTGTGGGGAGTGTACCGAGGTGCGGTTTGTGGGAACGGTACTCACTCAGGGAACAGAGGTTCCTAGCAGTCTAGAGGATCGACCCATGATTTTCTGATTGCAGAGCGAAAGCCCTAACCACGTGAGTGTGTGACGGATGGGGGCGGGGTTTCCCGAATACGAAAATGTTTTAAAGTGTTTGTCTGAATACCGTATTCGTAAAAACACATTATTTGTGCCTTTCCAAATTACGTATTTGTATTAGGCTCCACCCAATCCATATAAATGGATATATTTCCTAGTGCTCCCAGTTAATAAATCTGTGCACCCGCTCTGTCTCCTTAGTTCCACGGCTTCCACGGTTCCATGGTTATAATACATGACTTAAAATTTCACATTCTGTTCTTCTGAATACATGTATAATATTTACTTATAAATGTGAACTAAAAGTGCTTACATGTATAAAGAAAAGACATTTTAAAAAATGAAACGAGGCATAAAAGGCAAAGCCACTGTAGGCAGTTACGGCTGAGCACAGTAAAAATAGACCGGATGGTTGCTCTTCCAAGCAGTGCCACTAGGTGGCAGTGGTTGATAATGTGAACTATCCACTATAAGTAAGTCACATTTATTAGTTTTGGCTACACACTGTGCCAGTTTGTGTAATTTTATCGCTGACCAAAACGGATTTCCTGATTTCTTAACTGCAGAACAATCATGGAATGTTGGTTTTTGCTGTTTAAACTGTAGACACTGAAGACTGAGTCCACAGACTGTTGTGAATCCATCCAAACTGTACACACAAATCAGGGACACCTCTCCATACCTTTCCAGACACAATCTTCTCAAAGAGCTGAATGGGTTGCTCTGCTGAAAACGGGGGATCACCAGCAACCATTTCATATATGAGCACGTCCAGGTTCAAAACCCACTGTTAGCGACCGCTCACACAACTCATTGGTGGTGGGATATTTCACTTAGTGAATGGGTTAAATGCAGAGAAAACATTTCACTGTATGTACTTGTGTGACTGTGCATGGGACAAATAAAATTGGTATTTGATCTTATATGGACACATGTCTTGGAGGGGAAAAGGCCTGCAGCTTTGGTTTTACATTAGATTAAATTACATTAATGTTTTAGTTGAAATTTACTGGAATATTTGAACTGTAACTGTGTAACGGTGTTAAAGGGAACACTGCTATTAAAAAGCTCCTCATTAGTGTTTGTAAACCAAATGTTATTGCACTTTTGTTCATACAGAAGTACTTGTGCAATACACTACTTTTGAATTCATTATTGATTTTTGCATATCATTGCAAAATGGCTATTTTTCATGAAACTCAAAAATGTATGTATATTCTAAATAAATGAACCCTGTGTCATCAAAATTGTTTTACAGACCCACGGGGAAACAATAGTATTGATTTATGGAAAAAAACAAAACAAACAAAGACCATAAGTGGAGTTACCAGATTTTTTCCAGACGGCAATAATATAATGATGCGATTAAAATTATGCAATTAAAATTGTTGCACATACATACACCTCAAGCTTCAGAAGCTATAAATACAGACTGTCTTTGTCCTATGAGGTAGAAAACGTATTCCTTGTATGTAGTAAAACATAAACAGTGTTGGGAGAGTGAAATTGTGGGTCTAAAATGTGATGGTTTGCTTTGACCTGTGGCATTAAATCAGATGAAAGCAAACTGTGAGCTACTAAGGCCATGAAGGAACCTCTAAGTGTGTTATGATAATATCCATCATTGCATCAGTCATAATCCATAATCCCTCAGTCAATACAGGCACATTTCTTTCATTTTTATCATTATTCTATCCATTTAAAGCACATCGAATGACCCTTTTGCGTATGCACTACTTGTACTGGTGCAGAAACAGGTAAACCCACAGGAAATCACTGCAGCACATAAGTTTGTCTGTAGTTTCAAATAAACACCAACACAATTTACCTGTATGTAGCCGTACTGATCGATTAGAAGGTTTTCAGGCTTCAGGTCCCTGTGGATGAGGTCTAGTGAGTGGAGGTACTCAAAAGTTAGCACTACATGTGCGGCATAAAACTGTGTGTGGTTCACTGTGGAAGAGACAGAACAACCTCAGTGAGAACCGAGGTACACATACGACTGTGACACATGGACACACCATCAAACACACTCAGACCTCACACACACACACACACACACACACCTGAATTTTTCAATTCTTCTTAGAAGTGAAAACATCTCACCACCCGGAACGTATTCCATCACCATATACAGATTGGAATGATCCTGAGGACAGGAACAGGATCAGTGTTATCCCACCATAATCTCCCTAATGCTAATAACTGTATTTGATATGTCACGTTTTGCACACAGCGACAGTTCTGACCGTACCTTGAAGGCATTTTCCAGTCTGATGAGGAAGGGGAAGGATACTGATTGTAACATTTTCTTCTCATTCCGTGTGTGTTCCATTTGCTTAAATTGTACCACCTGTGAAAACAGAACAGGTTCCAAACTCAGTCTCAACATTTTCACTGTATTCAATTTCTTCAACATTGTCTCATCTGTATTTATCTTATAACTCAAAGAAAAGAAAATAATGTCAATGCAGAATCCAGGCGTAAAATAAGGCACCTGGAAAAAAGTACTCCAGTAAAAGTGTGTGTGTTGATTAAAAGTGGAAATGAAAAACAAATACATGTATGTACATATCGTCAATATCCGGCAATGTGCGCTATTGGTCTTTGTTGTTTTGTTTCATAAATGGATACTATTGGTCAGTCTCCACACTGTTCTGTAAAAATTTTAAATTATTAACCAATGAAACGTGTTGAAAATAGTTCTACCAGTTTTGATGGCAGAAGATTCCTTTAATTAGAATATTCATAGTTATTTTAATTTCCTGAAAAATAAATATTTTGGGCATATGAGGTTTTGGGCCATCAGAGATGATATGCTAGGTCACATACAGTGCCACTACTTCTGAATGAGAGTGAAGAAGTACCTGTTTTCCAGTTAGTATAGAAAAGGTGACCTGCAAAATAAATCAAGGACCAGGATGTTTTTAAACATATAATTAATTTGAGGAACATTGGATTCATTTCTACGCTGCACAGACTATTGTATTAGCTTTCTCATAACTAGGGATGCCCAGAATATTCCCCTGTTATAGTCCACCACTGAACTGAGCTGCTGTTTGTCCAAGATTTTCATGGCATAGAGCTGCCCTGTTCATTTGTGTTTCACCAGCATGACCCTTCCGTAAAAGCCCTTGCCGAGGGTCTTCAGTCTGTCGAAGTCGTCTAGGGTCGTTGTGCTCTGAAAGAATGAAAAGGAACGGATCAGTACTACACAAAAATCTACACAAACCTGCAAGAATCAATGGAACTCAATGCAGGAATCTGTGTAAATACACATATACTGTGTAAAGCACATATACTATGTACGTATGCTAGTATATACATAAACATAATATGCTAGTATGCTAGTATATACATAAATAATGTACTTTATATTGTATATAATACTAGTATATTGATACACTAGTGGACATATAGTGTGGGGTGGCCTGTGGTTATGGATTTTCCCCTGTGATGAGAAGGTTGTGGGTTCGAATCCCAGGACTGCTAGCGGCACCCCTGTTCTTGTGTGATTATAAAGGACTGCTTCACTTTTACTGACTTTATAACAATGTCTAATAGAAATGCTGCAAAAACATGGCTCTATTTTGAAGATGCCTTGAAAAGACCAGACTATGAAGATGCAAGGACTGTAGGTGTGTGTGAAGTGAGGACTGAAAATATACAGGACTTAAAGTCAGGACTTAAAGATAGTCTACAACAAACATTTCCATTTAATTAACTCTGCAAAACTATTAGTGAATCTATGTTTTTTATGTAGCATCAGTGACTGTAAATCTCTATTATTCTAAAAATAAGATATGAATTAAAAAAACATAATTATTATATTTGTCGTAAATAAAATATAAAATATGAAACTTGGAGGGTATGGAAGGTATTAAGAACATTGTATCTCCATATATACATGTGAGTACAGTTTGATTAATGCAGTTTTAAAGTGGTTTGATTGCCTAATTATCAGTGAATCATACTGTGTACAAATATTTGCATAAAAACCGATGAAGTGATGACTGACAGTGGTATTTGCATTGTGAATCTGGGACAGATGGTGTGTGTGGTAGACACTGTTATATTACTGGTGGCAGGTAAAGTGTAATGGAAAACTGACCCAGCAATTCATATCTTCAACTAGTTAAACTAAGTCTGAACAGTAAGATTACAGTACATTTAAAACCATATGATATTTACAATCAAAATGTCATAGGTTTAAATCTCACTGAGGTACCCTTGACCGAGGTCCCGCCCCCACACACTGCTCCCTGGAGAAGAATTTCACACTGTTGTGTGTTCAAGACAAAAATCACTTTATTTTACGATGTCTGGCTCACATTTGTGGGCCAAACTGCACTATTCAAAAGTTAGAAATTAGACATATACCTGGGCTAAGTGTGTGTGTGTGTGTGTGTGTGTGTTGTATTCCCAGTATTTGCAAAAATCTGTACATTTTAGGCAGTATCTGTAGGATTAATACGCCCCTGATTCACCTGTTTCTAGTCTTCGTGTTTTTCGAGTAGTTCGTTCATCTCGTGACAGCCCTATAAGCTTAACCAACTCCAATCTACGCCTGAGCCAGAAAGGGAATTGATTAGTTTATCTGTCGAGTCAAACCCAAAGACCCAAGAGATGAACTAATCAATTCCCTATCCAGCTTAGGCTGCATTGGTTAGCTAATTGGGCTGTCAGGTGATGAACGAATGACTCAAACCCGAAAACTTGTCAGATAAGAGGCGAGGTGAACAAAAGACACAGGTAAACAATGAATTAAACTTTTCTGTTACGTATAGCATTATAGTTTTGTGTTGTTTGTTTTATGACCCACGTTTGTGTAAGCAGTAGATGTGTTAGGGAAGTAACACGTAACATTTTAATTATATTTTGCTAAAAATTACTCTAAAAATAATTTGTTTATTTTGCTGAACGAGATTCAAAGGTCCGATTCGGTAAAATGATCTGAAATACTCTAATCACGCCACACGCTTTGGAATGCGCCATAGAAGTTGGAAGTTCGGATCATTTTACCGACTGGGATCTTTGAGTCTCGTTCAGCAAAAACGAACGAATCTTTTTTCGAGTCATCACGTTCATTTTGTTCGTTTTAGCAAAATATAATTCAAATGTTATGTGTTACTTCCCTAGCACATGTACTGTTTACACAAACGTTGATCATACAACAAACACTAACTATAATGCTATATGGTACAGAAAAGTTTAATTCATTGCTTACCTGTGTCTTTAGTCTATTACACACTCACCTGGCCTCTTATCTGACAAGTTCTCGGGTTTCAGTCGTTCGTTCATCACCTAACAGCCCATTTAGCGAACCAATGCAGGCTGAGCCGGAAAGAGAATTTAATAGTTCATCTCTCGAGTCTTCGGGTTTGAGGCGTACATTCATCAGGTAATATCCCTGTAATGTTAAGCTGTGGAGCCCGAGCCAGCATAAGAAATGATTAGTTCATCTTTCGAGTCTTCGGGGTTGAGATCATTCCAATACAGAAACTATAGGATGTAGCGCAAATGCGCATGCGCGACTGAACGAATCACTCGTACAAGACGACTGGTTGTTCCCGAGTCACATTAAAGATTCGTTAAAAATGAACTAATCGTTCAAGAAGGACCCATCACTAATGCACGTGGGGGTCGGGGGTGTTGTCGGGATGTGTAGTTCGCGTTTGCCTTCAAAGGTAAGAACGGCTCTGTCCCGACATTCCTTGCAAAATCATTTAGGTCCTGTGACTCACCCCCCTTTTTTCCTGTTTCCATTGCCACTGCAATGAGATAATCTGTTATATTCCCTTTGCTTGTCAGTGGTTTTAATGTTTTGGATGATCGATGTGTGTGTGTGCGCGTGTGTGTCTGTGTGTGAGAGAGAGAGTGCTAGAGAAAGAGAGAGAGAGCGAGTGTAGGATGAACGTGCAAGATTACGATAAATTTTAATTCTAATATAGTGACCCGTTTGCCCCCTGCGCGGGTGGCGAGAAAAGTTTCCCATTCATTCATTATGGTAGTGCTAAACCACTGTGGGTGTGATATATTTTTGGACACTATACCTCCGTGGCGCTGTTCTGCAGGGGTTGGGTTTTTTGGCGGGGTGGGGGGGTATTCTTTTTGAACCAGGCAAACAAGACTCCAATGGGAAAATTGTGGAGGGCACCTGGAGAAGCATCAGAAGCAAAAACAACGGAACCAGAAGAAAAAGCAGACAAAGGCCTGTCTTGCCTGGAAAGCCCAAGTCTCAATATCAGACTGATAGATCCTCCATCCACTCTTTTTATCAGGAAGGGTCTGTGTGCTATTTTTATTGCTCAAAGAAGGTCTATCCAAGTTATGCTACAGAAGAAGAAGGTGCCATTTGAATAACTGAATAATTGAATAAGCCTGAGGTAGCTTGGTGCCAAGAAACAGGTAGAAAAGAAAGCCGCATGGAACTAAAACCTAGACCAAACAGCCTATATGTCAATGCAGGCTTTCTTGGAATGCAAGGGAAATACATATACCGCCCATCTAAAGTCCAATCTCTAAACCGAGATCAGGGCATGGCCAGGGAGATGAACTGGAAAGAGTTTCAGGAGTCTCCCTTCTAGGAGGCAAAGAGACAAAATGGTTTAGACAAAAAAATAAATGATTACCAGGTAATACCACTTCAAACATTATTATTTGCTCTTGATGTTTATATGTTCTCTTGTAATTTTATTATTTTAATACACATGTACACAGAATGTGTTTGATTGTCTTTTTCATCTAATCATTGTAAAATATATTTTTGGTATTTGTGCCTGAAATACTTCCTATTATTTCTTAAACACTTACGTTTAATTTTAGTCCATACTATTTGTTCACATTGTTCAATCAACCCAGACTGCTAACATGCAACCACGCATTGGACTGGGTTCAAACGCTGGATCCAAGAATTGTGCAGGATTATGCTTTTACAGCACTGGACTGTAATGTAACCTGCCAATTTCGGTGCATGTGGGGATCTAGGGGGCGCTATAAGAGCTAAACGCTATATAAAAGGGAGCAATTTACTGTGCAAAGCTCACATTTTTTGTGACTCACCCCAATAATGAACCACAAAACGGGCATCAACTTGATATTTTAAAAGGGTATCTCTTATTAGAGTTTCAACTGTCAGAAACTGAAAACAGGCTAAAATTAATAAATGATCCCTGGTATGTTTATGTAAGCACTTTATCACATTCTTATGTAAACTAGTATTACTTTTTTGAGCAACTGGTTTTATTTTACATATGCAACAGAATATACAACACAGAAAATGGAAAGTAAATAGTTTTCTCCCATCCCACCCTATACATAAATACACACACAAACATAAACACTATATACCCATGAAATATATATATATATATATATTGTATATATACAATATATATATACATAAAGTAAAGATGAAAAAAAAACAAGTATTACATTTTTATGTAAACTAGTGTCACATACTTGTGTAAACTGATGTCTAAACAACTTTACAATTACAGTTTGTCAGTACCTGCACCATATGTTTTGTGTTTTGTGTTACTTGTGTAACTTGCAGCATGTTGTTCGGTGGTCGATATGTCATTTTGTAGTCAATAATAATGATAATAATAATAATAATAATAGTAATAATAATAATAATCATACATTTTATTTATAAGTGCCTTTTATGAATCTACAGGACACTTTACAGAAATTATAAAAGTTAAATAATAGATACATTAAATAAGAGGAGATTAAAATAATGTAATTATTTATATACAATGACCTTTGGCCTTTGTACAATATGCTGCAAATTTGTAACAAAACTCAGAATATAAAACATGTTACTTATTTATTAAGTACATATTACTAAACATCTACATAGAGAAATTAAGACAGATTCAGGCTTTTTCATGAAGGCTCTTTTAATTCCATTTCCCTCTCCAAAAATGCTCAGATTGGAGTATTTGGCCTCATTAAGCTGTCAGTCTCATTGGGCCCCATTGGTGCTTGGCCCCTCAGATTGCTACTTGTGGCTTTATGTCAGTGCTGCAAGAATATATATAAATTATAATTCATAAATATTTTGATTTATTATATTATGGCATATATTAAGATACAGCAATATCCATTCAATCAGCTGCAGAAAAAGAACATAAAAACATCTCAATATTTTTTTTTTGCCAGTTGATTGCTGCTATTCACATAAAGAATCTTTTTTATGTTGGTTGTTTCATAAAAAGTGATATTTGCATATGCAAATATAACTTATGCACTCAAGTATGCACATGTTTGCATATTAGTAAAAACAAAAATCTAGTCTTTGCAGGCGTTTAGGTGGTAAATAATTTTGCAGAACAGATTATTGAAACCTCTTTGGCGGTACAAAAGTCTACCACATATCCAGTCGTAAGCAATTTATTTAAAAATCCTTCGGTAAAATCCTTCAGGCAGGAGTCAGAAATGTATATGTTAACTTAACTGCTTTTTTGTTTCCATATCACACACTTTTACATTTTAATCGCTAAATTACTGAGTGCACAGTTAATGGTTGAGAGGTACTTTTCTGATCTACTTTTTTGTGTGGTACTGTGCTGTTCGGGACACAGTCTAAGAAAAATGGGTTTTTATGCATCAGGACATAAAACCACTTCATGAGAGAGAGAAAGGGCGAGAGAGAGAGAGAGAGAGAGAGAGAGAGAGAGAGTACGAGAGGAAGAGATAGATAGAGAGAAAAAGAAACGAACAGAAGCGTGAGAAAAACATATAAACAGAAACGTGATGAGCAAATAGAAAAATAAAGGAGAATGATGAGCTGCACGAACTCCATTGTCCTCGTGCATTCCTCTCTGTCTCTCTCTCTGTCTGTGTCTCACTCCCTCTCTGCGCTCTCTTCCCGCATTGGCTGACGGCAGCTCTCCGGTTGTGTATGTGTGTGTGTGAGAGCGAGAGAGAGAGAGCGAGCGAGAGGGAGAGAGAGCGAGGGAGAGAGAGAGAGAGAGAGCGAGAGGC
>JBBKCR010187159.1:0-13893 GCA_037577295.1 Ladigesia roloffi | reverse complement strand
CTGCTTTAGAAACAGCAGCTTGTGTTTCATAGATAAAATGCTGGGTTGAACTGATCTGAACAGAAGATCAGTGATCTTAGAGATACAAACAGCTTTTTTTCTCTGTCTCTGTCTCTCTCTCTCTCTCGGTCTCTCTCAATCTCTCTCTCTCTCTCACTCTCTCTCTCTCTCTCTCTCTCTCTCATAAGAGACAGAACAGTAATTTTGCTGTAACACTGATGTCTCTTCCAATGGCGTGAATACCAAACATTCCTCTTTGACAGACAAGATGCCACCCAGCTCTCCCTTTCCCCCCATTTTCTAACACCCTTTGGCAAATATGTCAAAAATAATTAAACATGATGACGCTATTTGTGCAGGAAAAGTGCCCGATCACTCTACATGTGTTTAGACTCATTGTTTTTCAGTCTTTTCCTGCACTTTAGAGAGCTAAAAGCCTCTATTATCCAGATTGCAGCACCCCCGCCCATTGCCGCAAATACTCCCATTTCCTCCATCAGTCATATCCTCATATTCTCATTAAGCAACTGTTGAGTTTCTTTACCGTTTCATGAAATCAGCCGTGGCCAAACTGGAAATGTTCCAGGGCTTGCTCAGTTTTCTTCAGTTTTACTTGCCAAGCTCATAAACTACATTCTTTACCAAACTGAGGTGCATTGTGGAAAATATCCGAGTGTAATATTAGGAAATAAAGTTTTATATTGTATTTTATTGCTGATGACTGAACGTTAATCACTTCACCATGTGAAAGGTCAAATGAATTCCGCTGATTTGCTCGGTGCTTCCTACAACAGATGGTATCCCATGCAGTTTTTTTTCAAAATAGGAATGTGTAGCACAAGAAGCACCTCTTCAGAAAGCAGAATGCTTCAAATGGTGTACTCAAAATATCACCAAACTCTCTGTCGCTACTACACACAAGTTTTTCTGACACTTGAGATGTAGAGAGCCATGAATTAGCCCAGGAGTCTCAAACAAGTCCATAGAGGGCAACTGGGGGTTCAGGTTTTCATTCCAACCAAGAAGAAGCCACACCTGATTCCACCTCTCTAATCAGTTGTTCTTGGTTTTCAGTTACTCTTCTTTTTGGTCAGAATGAAAACGTGCACCTACAGCAGCCCTTTCTGAACAGATTTGAGACCTGTTTTAGCCAATCACAGTTTGTCTGGTGTCTCAGGATATACAATTCTGGGATTAGGAGTCGGAACACACCGCAATGTATGAACTTAAAATGCCATGTCACCCTGACCAAAAAGTCTTTTTAAAATATACTGCTGGCTTTAGAGGGAAAGAATCAGGGGGAAAAAAGCTCCCTCAGACCAAGAGGAAGAAACAGTGACTGGAGTCAAGATTATGAAGAACTCTCAAATATCATGATGAAGAACCACTGATTGGAATGAATAATCAAAAGGAAGAACTTCAAAGATCATGATGAAGAACCAATGCAATTAATCACAAATCAAAGGGAAGAGCTCTCAAAATCTTGAGGAGGAACCACTGTTTGGAATGAATTATCAAAAGCAGGAACACCCAAATCTCTTGAGGAAGAATAACCAAAAAGAAGAACTCCTGAAGGTCATGTGGAAGAACCACTGAGAGAAAACAAGACTCAAAAGGAAAATCTACTAATGAATATAAAGAATCTAGACTTGAAATGAAAAGTTTCCACAAAGCAAGATGAAGAAACACTGAGAGGAACCAAGACTCAAACAGTAGAGATACTTACCATCGTTAAAAAGAGAAACCAAAGACAGAAAAGGGAACCTGAGCCAAACCTGAGCCACTGAATAGAACAGATTGGAAATGAGTAGGATGGGTTTACATGGATTATTAAACAATCATGTACTGCATAAGATCATGTTTTACAACTGAATCTTTGTTTTCTGGGTTTGTTTTATAAAGACGTAGATTCGGAGCCAACAGCTGTCAAATATATCAGCCTTATCTCAGAGCTGATGACAGCAGAACAGTGTGAATACTGAATAATGCTCTAGTTGGCAAGCAAATGCATTCTTCTCTCGACTCTTTAAAGCGATAGTTAAATCAATTTTCTCCTTTAGCCAAGGTATGTCAAGACATGTTTGGGGTGTAAAGTTTTTTTTGTTCTGTTTTTGTCCACTAAAGCTAAAAGGCCTGTGTCAAAAAACCACATAAGCAAGTCTCTAAAAGATTACTGAACTATTTAAGTGCGTAATGATTTAGCTTATGCTAATTGGTAGGGAACAACTTTATGTTACTTGTAAGATTGATTTGTCTAGTATTCAGTCACCACACACTCAGACACCAATCAAATATATTTAGGGTTTACACAAAAATTGTACATTTGATCTGTAGCCAGACTATCGCTTTAAAGGAAGAAGTGGGTTGAGACCAGAATCTCTCCCTGATGAGACTATGAGATAGCAACACATGCAAATCATTCTGTTATAATTGTTTTTAGATGTTCAGCTTCTGAAATATTCACATTGAATGAAAGATAATACAGAGAGAGAGTGAGGGAGTGAGAGAGAGAGAGATTGTCTTCGAGAAAGCTTCTGAACAAAGTGCGCACATTTATTTGTTTATTTGTTGGTACATTTGTTTTACATTGTAATTTAAACAGTGACATCACACACCATCTCTGTTTTACGGCCCCTCAGCCCACCCCAGTCTTATAGTGTACGTACTGAAGGGGAAAAAAATTAATAATTTAATTAAAGGAAACTATAGAAATAATGCCAAACAACTAGAAGATATAACAAAAAAGAAAGGAATACAGTATTATGCCAGGTTTGAATGCAAAAGTTTAAATGACATTGTTGATTTTCTATGTGAAAATATATAATCACCAGGTGAACAGACATGATTGAAACAAACTTCTGCAAATTAACTGTACATTTTCTGTTTATTATTAGCATACTGGAAAATAAATAAATAAATAAATATGCCATACATTTTGCAACAAATGAACAGTAATAGTTAATTTTGTTATTATTTTCTCTTGATTGCCACCCAACCAGCCAAACATCATGTTTGACCAGGTGTCAAATGACTGTGAATAGAATGAATAGAAATAATTATGACAAAAATAAAAATGATTTCAAAGTTTTTTGTAAAAAACGGTAGCTTATTTTGACTTGAGGGCCTTGAACTGATATTTAAAGTGCTTATCACCCTCTGACACACACACACACACACACACACACACACACACAAACTACCTCTGCACTTGGCTTGATGTCCTTTCAGTCAGCTGCAGCCAGAGATTGGAATGACCCGCAAAAAAAGCTAAAACTGGATGAATTTTAAAGACACATGCTGCTGGCACTACAATGACAAACCGTTTATCTACGGCTGCTCCTCTGATTTTATGTCTTTTTTATTTTATGTCTATTTGTTGTAATTTGTTTCATAGTTTCAAGTTTATATTGACTATTTTTGTGTGTGTGTGTTTGTTACCGCCCTTTCTCTTCCCTCAAAAGACCTCGCCTTTGCCAGGCCACAGCGGTAAATAAGAAATCTGTTCTCTATTTGTTTTTGCCTTGTTAAATAAAAGTATAATAAAAAAGAATAAAAACACAGTCCCTGAATGACAGCATGCACACGTTGGGTCACATGCAGGTCACTGTGGTGTCTCAGTCCAACAGTTCTCTCGCATGGAAACAGAAACTGTGATTTCTAGTTGTCCCAAAGAGGGGCTGAGCCTTGATGTATGATGATGATGTGTGTAACATGCACACAGACCACCTGGGTCAGAAACATGCTGCCGTAGCCTCAGGGTCACATACAGTACACACACAGACTCTCTCTCTCACACACACACAAGAGGCTTAGGACCTCAGGGGTTTGGTATAACACAGCATGCAAAAAATGAGTGGCAGCTCCTTCAGCGCCAAAGACTGTTAGGACCAAAGTGAAGTTCACCTGGAGTTCACACACCTCATAATACACACACACCCTGTTTTACGAACAGGGTATCTTTACAGAGCTGCAGACTCAGGTCTTGAATTTGCTGTTATTCAGTGAGGTCGCTGAATATAGAATATACAAAGAATGAATCTACCTTTAACCTGATCAGTCCTTTGGGTGGCAGCAGATGCTTTTAAAGCTTTTACATTATCCGGGCGTGACTGACCATCCGTCACTTTTGCTGTGTTTAGAGGAGCAATAAAACCTTTCATACACAACTTTCTCTGTTAAGGCTGTATTTGACTAAGGCCAGTGTGTGTGCATGCACAGTCAAAAGCATCAAACAAAAAGACTCTGAATCACCCACCGCCGTACTCGGATCACCCACCACCGTATATTAGGGATGACAGGGTTAAAGCAGTGGTCCCCAATATAGCCTGCCACATTTGACCCGGACCCCTGAACAATACCAGAGACGCATCATTTTTTTTCCCCTCATTATTATTTTTCAGTCTGGCCAGGTGATCGGGATTAATGCACCCATAGAGCACTGGGGTGTATTGGGCCTGCCCTGGAAATTTTTCCTCACGTCAATAAAGCAAATTTGATTTTAATTGTGTACCACACCGAAAATAAATGTTGCTACTACAAACACTTAGCCCAGAACGTGAATGTGAACCCCGCCATGATCATCATACTTTTTACCTGCTGGAGCTGAATAAGCCATAGAACTCAGCATCAAAACAGCAGAGCAGGAGGAAAGCTAAATTACTCTTACCCACACACACACACACACACACACACACACGTATGCATATGCACTGCAGAGTTTTAGCAAGGAGGTTAGAGTGAAATGGTCACTGGGGTGTTTCTGCTTCAAACGGATTTCATAATACCTTTATTGTGACATTTACTCAAGTGATGGCAGCAAAACTACAACTACAAACCCCAACAGCCCCTGACCAAAATCACATTTGAGCCCAGAAGCATAGGCTTATGGGCTTTGTAGTATTTTATTGGTACATCAATCACCCAAGCATCACAAGACAGAGCGTAATCTCTCTCCAGCCTGAAAGGGGATTTTGGGCCGTTTCGGCAGGGGTGTTTTTGTGGGTCTAATATCATGATTGATTAGAGGGATTGCCCAAACTTGAAGCAATCGTTTAGAAATAGATTCAGATTTACACTCTTCTCTAAGTTAAGCCAAATGTCTTTGACCAGCAGAGACATTTGGTTTGATATTCACATCTTTGGTTTTGCTATAAGAAAATAGTTTAAAAAATGGAACTTAAATGCCTCCAATTATCATAGCAGTGCTGTCTAATTCTGTCTGCTGGTCTTCTGTCCTTATTGACTTGCTCTGTGTGTATATATGTGTGTGTGTGTGTTTGTGTGTGTGTGTGTGTATATGTGTGTGTGTGTGTCTCAGTGGGACAAAGAAGATTCCATGGACTATGTGAGTAATTAAAGTGTGTGCTGGGAGAACTTTAACTCACTTTGTGTGTGTGAGTGTGATTGGTTTGGGAACTAACAGTATCACGAGTGCCACACCTGCTCCTTCCCCACTGGGTCTCACTATTTCCATCTCTTTGTCTCTTTCAATATGTGTGTGTGTCTATCTATCCACTGACCCCCACACCTCTCTTGCAGTGTCAATAGAGAGAAAAGTGTGTGTTTTGATTTGATGTGTGTTGTTGTCATGTCATGTGTTGCCTGGCAGTTAGGGAGTTGCCCCTATGATCGGATGGTTGTGGGTTTGAATCCCAGGACTGCTAGTGGCGCCACTGAGGTATACTTGAGCAAGGTCCCCACACACTGGTCCCCAGGTCGCTGGATGCCCACTGCTTCACTTGGTGAATGAGTTAAATTCAGAGAACAAATTTCACACTGTTCACACTGTGTGATAACTGTGCTGTGTTCACACGTGACAAAAATGACCACTTCACACATGTGTGTGTGTGTGTGTGTGTGTGAAAGTCTGTGTTTTAACATTATACTGAAGGTTTAAGAGCAACTCTGGTGTGTTCAGACAGATAACAGCAGCAATTACCGAACTACATTCGAATATTCTCACTTACTTATTTATATTTTCTCACTGTGAGGCTGCCTTATTCATACATCCTTCTTCCTCTCTTTCTCTCAAACCCTCTCTCTCTTCACCTCCTGCTCTCTTTCCCTTTATCCCCTGCTTCTTCATTCACAAGATTTGTACTGATATACTGATGTCTCTCTTCCTTTTCTCATGATCTCCTCTCACTCTCAAGCATTCTCTGTCCTTTCTCTCTGCATGTTGACGTCTGTCTCACAATGTCTCCTCGTCATTCTCACAAATGCTTTAATTTTTCCCTTCCTTTTGTCTGCTTGTTTTCCCTCTCTCACTCTTTCTCTTTTTTCCTTTCAGATGAGTAGAATCTCATATCGCTCTCCCACTCACTCTGTGATATGGAGAGTAATGAGACGTGACTGTCATATCATTCCACTTAAAGACATTTTCTCTCTCTATCTCTCTCTCTCGTTTTCTATCTCTCTCTCTCGTTTTCTCTCTCTCTCTCTCATTTTCTATCTCTCTTGTTTTCTATCTCTCTCTTTCTCCCCCTCTCTCTCTCTCTCGCTGCCCCCCTCCCTCTTTCTCTCTCATTCCATTTATCTCTCTGCGGTGCTTATCTCTTTTTAAACTCTGTCTGTCTTTTTCTCCCAGTTTTAATTCCAGACACCACAGCCTCAGCCACCCTGCTAGATTAGAGAGGCTGAGTATAAAATGAGTGCAGACGAAGGATAGGAGGCAAGGAACACTTCGCATCAAACACCAAAGAGAGATCCCCCACCATTAGAATAATGAGGCATTTAAAGGGAATTTAAAAGCGGAGGATAATTCACATTTCCCTCTCATCCCCTCCCTACAGCCTCAGCCTGCCAGCCTCCTGCTCAGGTTATAAAACTCAGCTTTAATTAGGAAAGGAAGATAGTTCTTCCTTCTGAAATAAAAACTGGTCTTAGGAAAGTTGGGGAAAAATTGATCATTACGTTTTACATATGGTTCTATATTTCCTGTAATGAGAAGCCAGACTAGGCTTGTAATTGAAAGAATTTAATTGTTTTATTTAAAAATAATTATAATAAATGTATATGTTAACCAGAATCAGACTGAACATATCCGTGATACATATATATATCATATATATCACGTATCTGTTTAGTCTGATTCTGGTTAATAGAGGGTTCACAAGCAATTAAAAAAATTTAATCTAACTCAATATAAGCTTCCTGATTAATGAATCTAAATTAAACAGACACAACTGTTTAGAGCACAACATTTTTTCACTGCAGTCATGGTCATAACAATCAAACAAATGCTGTGGGGAAAAAAATGTTTCAGCAAGAAAAATGATAGAACTAAGTGCATCCATTCATTTAAAACAATGTACATATGAGCAAGAGTATCAGAAGTATTTTTATGTGTGGTAGGGAACCGGCTACCAATTACTTGTGATGAATTTTAACAGTTTATAGTCCCACCAGTCATCTGTGAGCTTTCACACATAAATGTTGTGTGGTTTCATTCTTTCTTCCTGATATACTGGAAGAAAGAGCCTCTGGTAAATCTGCTTTACAATGATGGCCCAGGTTGCCATAGTAATCCAGCAGAAAACAGATCACTTGTTAATAAACCCTGTCAAATCTTTGTCACAATACACCACATAGGAAAAGACCCAAATGTTTAGATGGTTGGTGGATAAGGTTCAGAGTGTTTCCAGGTGCAATCAAGACTAAAAATTAAAGAGTCAGTCCGGCAGTGGATAATTTTTAGTATGTACTGAATGCAGAGGAAATCCTGAATGATTCCTTGTAGTTAAACACGGTATTGTAGTTTCATTTTATATGTGGTAAATCCATGATTATTTGTTTTTTTTTTTACTTTTTTATTTTTGTTTATTTTTTATTCATTTATTTTCATGTTTTATTTTTTTTTGTTCCATTTTGTTTGTTCATTATATCTGACCAGGTATGAAAATTTTACATTCAAGAGAGAATCCAAGCATTCGCTTATTTACAGCCCGCTGGTGATGATCAAGATTGGACACAGTGTCTCTCAACCTATCTGTCTCTTTCACGCACACACACACACACACACACACTGACTGAATTCTCTCCCCCTCTTCCTCAGGAGGCCTTCATTACTGGCCTGCAAGCTGAGACCTCTTATTCTATTACTGTAGCAGCATACACTACTAAAGGAGACGGAGCACGCAGCAAAGCCAAGATGGTGACCACTACTGGTGCAGGTATGTGTGTGTTTTATTGGTTGCGTGCTTGTGTGTTGGTCATATACTGCTCTTTGATAAGATTATAGGTTTTGTGTCCTATTACATAAGAACCAGGCCTGAGAACGACAAATAATCAAATCAATCTCATCCGTTCCTTTCAGGGTAATAAAAGAAACGTAGTCAAATCAAATGTAATATTGATGTTTTGAGTTATGAATGTTTTCTTGCAAATGTGAACACTTGAATAGTCCTGAAGACATCCAGTCCTGAAGAGAAAAGAAGAGATCCATCTCCATGCAGTTCTTCTTACACCAAGTCCTTTAGTCTACGATAACTAAGCTATGTCCAGATATAATAACAGGATGGATCACTGAGTCTCTTATCCTTCAGGTCTCAGAAGGAAAACTTGATCGCTCCACTTTTACAAGTCCCCAAGGCTTTTGGCCCGACTGATTTTGTTGTTTACATAAATTGATTAAAATCTGTGGTTGGTTCCTTTTTTCCACATGGTGCCTGGTGGTAAATAATAATATGTATTTAAAAATAATAGCAAAAATGCTGGATGAAATATATTTGCATTTTCATTGCTGAATGAAAATGAGAGCTTAATGTCAGAGATGGATGAGTGGACCTGCAGTTTATCTTGCGTTAGCCTGTATTTTTTCATCAATTATGCACCCAGTTATGGTTGCCAAGGCTGGTCTACTAATCAAATCATAAATCTTCTATTTGGCATTGTGGGTAGCGGTCAAGGACAGTGTCTGAAAGAGAATAGAGGCACTTGCGGAACTGTGAACCATGGGCTTTGTGTGCACTCCTTACCTTTAGGAAAATACGTTTGAGAGGTCCATGAAAAATAGTGGTAGGACCACACAAAAACATGTTCTTATTGTTATTGTTTCACAAACCTCCGAGTGTCACGCCACCCCTGGGAGGTATTCCATGAAACTTATTTCAAGGGAAATTAAGGCAAAGTAAGCCAGAATTTCCCTTAATCCTGTTTTAATGGAATACCCCCTCAGCTTCCAGGGAATGAGGGCAGGTGTATATGCAGACTTCCATATTCTTATTCTTTATTTAAACAAACAAACTGGCATGAGGACCTGAAACAAAACTCAGAACCCTGAACAAAAAGGAGACAGGAGTATCAAACCCACACAAAAAGGACGGTGGACCGACACTAAGGTCCACACCAAGCCAAACTAAAATCTACACACAACTCAAATAAGCAATCGACATAAACATCTCATTTCCTGAGCACACCTGGCAACTAAAATACAGAATGTAAACAAATACAAGACTGGTGTGCTCAGCTATCATAATAAAAGTCCCTGTAACAAAAAACAAACAGAATGGGACGGCCTCTAGTGGTCTCCAACCATCACACCAAGTGGAATTACATCTCTTACTGTAATTACTGCTGTCTCATCACTGAGTTTCATTTTCATAAACACTTACACATAAACAGACTTACAAACAAATGGATGAGCCTAGACCACAAGCGTGTAAAGAAAAAGATGTATTGATACACAAACAATTTGCCCTTTGGACTTAAGCTTGATTTAAGCCTGTAAATTGGTGCAACCACATTCTATTGCATTGACTGCCTCAAAGCTTTTTCTTTTCACCTGGGATCTAGGCTCACTCATATGTTTGTAGGTCTTGTGTTTGTGTAAGTGTGTGTATGTGTGACTACAGAGTGAGAAGGCATTTACAGTTCATTCTGAGTTCACTGATTGAAGGTGTCAATGTTTTGAGAGATATAAAGTGAAACTGTTAGCACAGATAACAGAAAAACACTGAAAATCCACTAACCTTCATGCAACCTCCCTCTGCACTCTGCTAACAGAAATAGTGGGGCATACAGTCCCCCTAATAGCAATGTCCCTTACATTCAGTCCTATAAATTGTGTGCTGATATAAATATTACATTGCCATTGCTATATGCTATATACTTTGTACAGCACATACTGCACATCACATGCTGATATAAAGTATTAAACAACATCATATGTCTGTGTTGCATCTTACAAACCACCTTCATAAATCATGCTGAGTGGTTGGGTGATATCTAATAGATTTGTTTATGTTGTTTCTGACACTGTATGACATTCTGTACCCAGGACACAGTGCCAGAAACCAGATCAGCAAGTCTGATACTTAAAAAAGTATTTCAGTTCATATTTCTAATATTGCTAACAGTGATTAGCAGTATGCTAAGATTATCATGGCTGCTGTTGAAATCCAATCTTTATGAATTGTCGACAATTTGCATAACTGAAGCTGTTTACACTTATGGAATTTGGCAGATGCCCTTTTCCAGAGCAACTTACAATCATTTACAAGGACAGTCCCCCTGGAGATACTGACGGTTAAGTAACTTATTCAAGGACAGAAAATGGTGGAAAACTGCAATTTTGTGGCCATCAGGTTCCCAGGCAGGTGTTTTATCCACTAGGCATCTACCATTCCAAGACCATTTGTGATTTTGGGGTCCAATTGGAAGGAACATTTTACAATTGACTTTGTAGCTGCTCTGAAAATCTTTGGACAGCAAACGTGTCTTGATTTATCCTGACTACAATTTATTTTAGCATTAATTAATTGCTGTGTAGAATAAATTTAAATCCAAGGCTATCCAATTCAGTGATGTTCTTTCACAACAGTCTTTTGATGGATTAAACATTTCACTAAGCTTAATTTTCATCTGTTCTGAAGTTTCTTTTGACCTTGGCATAGGGATCTGCTTGTTGAGACCTTTTAATCTACTTCACATCTCTGGAACGCTTCTGTTTAAGTGATGTTTATTTCAACAGGACTGTCAGTAATTAAGCCTGAGTGTGTCTGATGCAGTTGAGCCCAGTAACAAACTAAAATTGCTTGATTGACTAATTAAGTGGGCATTTACTTTTCAAGCATGGCCATTTGGTGTTGGATATTTTTTATGTTCATTTTGTACTTGCTTTCTTGTAGGACCATAACTGAACATAATCCTACTTGTAGGAGTGTGAGAACCGCTGATAGATCACATGATATGGTGGAGAGGAAACATATTTTCCACCAGAATTTTGATATTTCCCTCACCATGGAGGCATTATATGGATCTTTTTTAAAGTAGTATTTAGATAGTCAACAAAGAAAGAAAGAACCTCACACACAAACGTGGTTTCAGTTTTAATTGCATTCATTTTCTGCAGGTTTAAATTGCTGGGGGTAAATGTACATGTATATTTGTGACATTTGACAGATGCATGTGTGCTTTGTAGTCCCTCATACTTCTGAGACTAGACTTAAAATAAAGAGCTCTGCGGGAGGAGAGGTACTCCCCATCAAAGAGTTTGTGTGAAGTTTTTGTTAGCTATGAGAATAACTATTTAGTTGGTTTATTTGAAATAATAAGGTCAGATATTGTGGTGTGAACAGGAGAAATGTATGAAGCACCCTCTGTGGGTCTTATTAGAGGGCCAAGGGAGTGTTAGAGGGCCAAGGCAGAGAGCTGCTGGTGTTGGCGACTTCTCTGGTGTAATCCAAGTTCAGAGAATCAGAATGAGTGAAAAGACACCAGACCAGAGATAAAATAGAGAAACTATCTTTGGTTCATTCCCAGATGACAACTCTCCATTCATTCTTCTCTGTAAACTCAACCTCCCAAATGCAAAGCCACATTCCCGTGAAATCCTTAAGGTTCTGACATTATGTGCCCAGCACAGTTGCCCCAAAGCAGAAAGGATGTTACTACATTCTAACATAAAAACCAGTTAATAAAAAACAGTTTTGCCAAGACACACACTTGCAAGTGTGCCTTTCTAGTGAAGTGATGAAGAGATTGTTTCTGATTCTTCTTTAATGTTGTGATCTGATGACTCGGCTCTTTTTCTCCAACCGTGATGATTTAAATAGAGTTAGCTAGTTGGAATGGTAATTATTTTGTTTGTTTGTTGTTTAGTAGATTGCATAGTGAATGTGTTGTACTATACATTTTATACAGTATAATAATATACAGTGCAATTATTCTGAGTTTTTTCTCTTTCAGTGCCTGGAAAGCCCACTATGATCATCAGCACCACTATAGGAAACACAGCTCTCATACAGTGGCAGCCTCCAAAAGAAATGGTGGGGGAGCTGCTGGGTTACAGGCTGCAGTACAAGCGCGAGGAGGACGAGAGCTTCACTGTCCGAGAGTTCAAGCGCACGGATGACCACTTCACGGTCACTGGTCTGCACAAGGGCGCGACCTACGTTTTCAAACTGAGTGCCAAGAACCGGGCCGGGAACGGTGAGGAATACACCAAAGAGGTCACGACCCCTGAGGACGTGCCCAGCAGCTACCCGCAGAACCTGAGCGTGGTGGGACTCACCACCAGCTCCACTGAGCTGGCCTGGGACCCCCCGCCACTCGCAGAGAGAAATGGCAAGATTATACACTATGTGGTGGTGTACAGAGATATAAACAGCCAGCAGAACAACACCAACACCACCACACATACGCGCATGACCATAAATGGCCTCCAGCCAGACACCACCTATGACATCAGGGTCAGGGCTTTCAACAGTAAAGGACCAGGACCCATCAGCCCCAGCATTCAGAGCAGAACCATGGCCACCTCCATGCCTGGTGAGAAACATGGATGCATAAACATACACACATGCACATAAATACAGTCTAACCTTGACATTTTGTGAGGGTTACTTACCAAGAGCACCTGCGAATTGTGAAAAAACGTGAATCTGGGATGAGGCAAAATAGGCTTTATAGGCAGTTTTTTATAGGTACATTTCATTTAAAACTCAACTTAATACATTACTTTTAAAAGATGTATAGGGAAACGAGCTCCACACAGGAAACCTATGATGTGGGAGTGCTGGAATGTTGCCACCAGAGATGCAGCAGCCAATTAAAAATGAATAACGCTCTCTGATTGGCTACTTTTTTTAAACTTCCCCTCTATGAGTGCAGGGTTATTTCACAATCCCAAGATGCATTTTTGTATACATAGCTGAATTTATGTTAACATTTATGTTACAAAATGAATGCATTTTTGTTAATAATTTAGCACCCAAATGAATGAAAAGTTATACATTGTCACCAAAAAAGCGAAAAAAGTATTTGTGGGAGTTTCTGTGAACAATAATTAGTTCTGTAAATGACTGAAGGGGGGGACTACTGTACACATATTCAGCTGCATTGAGCATCCACCTCCTTCCATGCTGATACACATGTTTAAATGAACACACACATATATGCAGAACATAATCAACTGCATGTTTAATTGCCTAAAGTAGATATTTAGACACATCAGCAGTGGAAACTACTTCAGCTTTTGTTCTAAAAGAGTTTGAAATTTTTCACGAGTTTGAAATCAGTGGTTAAAACAGAAAACAGCAGAAAGATAATTCCACTGAGAATAAAACGAATAAAGTAGCATGTCCGAATAAAATATCTATTCAGAATGATGTGATAGTAAAATGATCATCCAGAATTAAGTTACAATGCAGTTATTATCCAGAATGAAGTGTGCAATACATTCTTTATCATTTGATATTTTTGTTCCTGTTAGAGTAGTTTAGAATGCAACATGTAAATTTACCTTTTGGTTGAAAATGTTTGATGAAAAAGTGACTAATGTCCTCCCCACTGTCCTGCGTCGCCTGCCACTACCAACGCAGCCGGGCTGTAGTTCCTCCAACCCGGGCGACGCAGCAGTTGACCGCAGGACATTGTCCGTGTCCCACGGTCCGG
>JBBKCR010187150.1:0-13893 GCA_037577295.1 Ladigesia roloffi | reverse complement strand
AACTCTTGTTCATTACATTTTACTTTATAATTGCATCTGCATGTGTTGTATTCATGTTGCAAAACTTGTTCTGTATAGTTTGTTATCGTGATCAAAACCACTGATCTGAAGCTCGATGCTGATGCTGCCATGTAAAGTTTTCTAATCAGCTATAAATATAACAATTTATGATGAATACTATCAATTGCATGCTTAAAATAACATAAAGGTTAAAGCCCCGCCCATTTCAAGACAACCCAGACCAACTTCCTGGTTAAACTCCGCCCACTTCCGGGATAGGCCCCGCCCAGTCCGAGTACAGATACAGATACAGATAATTAATCTGGTTTACAGATACAGATACAGATAATGCTGTACTCGCTCATCCCTACTGTGCAGCATTAAAAGATTCCACATGTCCGGTTTCCCCAAGGACACAGGCCAAAGAAAATTAATGGTGGTAATTGTCAGTGGAAATAATTTGGGCATTACTGGAAATAAAAAAAATACAACAAGGGAGAAACGTATTATAAAGTACAATACATTTAGACAGGTTAATAAGGGAATTATGTCTTCTTAACATTTCAAAGGACACAATGCTTGAAAATGTAGAGTACAATGATGCCAGTGATTTATTATAACTGGCCATTGAGTGTTTGAGTTAAAACTGATCTTATAAGCCTCACTGCAAATACACTTTGAAGAGGACAAATTCATTTCCACAAAAAAGGCCAACTCAAGCTAATAGCAAATGCTGCCCCCAAAATATTCAAACACCACCCTAACACTAAAAAATGGTGGCTCCATAAAGAAGATTATAAAAAATGATATTGAATCAAATAAATGGGCAACACAACTATTGTTCAACATCAAACTTTAGTATGATTTAAATGAAATGCTAGAGACAAATAATGTAATTTCCAATGAATTCACATTAATTCCCATAAATTCTCCAAATTCCTGTGGAAAATGTCCAATTTTGAATATTTCCAAAATTCCCCAGCTAATGTTTCATATAAAGTTTCCAGAAATTTACCGGAAATTTGCCGCCCCATTGCAATCCTAGTCTCCATACATACATAAACGCATAAACATAGATATATAAGCACACATGTACACACACACGCATATACACACACATACACATACATACATTTACACACATACATATATGGCTGTGTGCCTGCTTGTGTAAATGTATGTATGTTTATCTGTAGAGCTTTTTTTGAGTCTAGTTTTCCAAATATAAAGTGACTTTCAACTTGGGCTCATTATAACCACACATTGCACAAAGAACATAAGCCTGCATCCCTTTAAATCACTTAAATGTTACCATTTGCTTTTCTTTTCCCCAGGACCTCCTCTCCTACAGGATCTGCATTTAATCTCTTCCTGTGTTTCCTTGTTCTTTGTGCACTCGCCATCTCTCACCATCTACTAACATCTGCCACAAACTGTAAAACTAATACATAAAGGAAACCTTTTAAATGACTAAATGCAACTGTTTATCAAGGATTCATCTTGTAAATGGGAAAGTATGGAAGTAGTTATTCACCGAATTAACTTGTGTAAAGATTCCGCAGGTCTTTCCTTCTCACATATATATTTTAATAGTAATACTAATCTGTCTCTGGGGGGGAATTTGATGTCATTTATTCAGGGCTTTGCAGCCACAAAGCCTGACGTGACTGGTCCCCAGGACAAATAGTTTTGAGAAACACTGCTCTAGAGTGACTGATCTCCACACGTGTGATGTATGTCTGTGTTCCCTGCTGCCATCTCTGGTCTTGTTGTGGTCTCATGTTTAGATTCCACTCTATGTGCCAAAGGTACCGCCCTTTTTGTGAAGGGACTATAGTAATTGGTTAAACCAAGGAATAAGTGTCAGCATCAGCCATTTAGAGGCAGAGACTCCAATACAAGTTAGGGCAGAGAGAGTGAAAAAAAACAAATGACTATTAGACTTCTCTCAGGGGCCATCAACTAGTGCCTCTAGAATAGTCGACTAGTCGACTTTTGTGTGAATGCCAAATTGTTTGCTTGCCTAAGACTACATAAAGTTTACATACACATATATGTGTATATATTTACTATACAGATGTCCATATTTTATATTTCTAGATTTTATAGTGTACATTTTATACTGTTGGTGTTGGTGTAGTTTTATATTGGCAGTTTATATTGGCAATTGGTAGTATTTTATTCTATTCAATTATTTTCTCAATTTTTGATGCTCTTATAATTGTCATATCTCTTATCATATCTTTACCGCTTTGGTACCGCTTTGGGTTCGTAAAGCACTGTCATTTTTACAGGGGCTGAAAACAAACCCAAAAATGGAGGGGCTGGGACAACATATACAGAAAACATAAAATCAGGACATTTTATTATTTGTTTTTATTTGTTCAATAACAAATAATTTTTGAAATGCAGACCATGTAAACAAAGCAAAAACATGACTAAAAATATATATTTTCCTTATATTAATTTAATGGCTCTTGATAGTTTTGAGATAAATCAATCAGTGGTCTCAGTTTAAAAACAAGCCATGCCAGGTGCTTTATACCGCACAAACAAAAGCTGGTGAAAGAGTAAAACCTGGGTTAATTTCATTATCAATCATCAACTGCTGAATTAAACCATATTCATGTATTTTTTAAAACCTGGCCTCTTAGGCTCTTGTACCCATCATACCTACTTTTTACTGTAATATGTCACCTAAATATGTTTATACCTATCTAAGAGTGCTAGAGGAGGAAGAGGGCAGGAGGAAACATCATATTAACTGAAATCTCAAGGTCATTGAAAGCAGGTGATTAGTAACTAATAGTGGAAAGGGAGCTTCTGTTAATCATTCTGACCCTGTGCAACACAAGGTGTGTTATTAAATGCAGGTCACACTGATGATGTGGTTTTGCATTTAAGATAGCAGTAGACCAACCTATATTTAATTTATTAATTTTCAAACAAAAGTTTGTCGCTATTATCCCTGTATCTAAATTAAAGCAATGCAGGACATATACAACAAAGGGAAGCCTCCGCTTTCAGTTCAAGAATTCAGCACAAAAAGGGATAATTAGTGTTGCTTTAGTGACTACAAAAAAAAAAACAGCCTCCTCAATCCCTGCCCTCTGACTCTCTCTCTGTGTATTTTCAGTGCAAGGGTGAGAGTGCTGTTATCGTCTCCAGGCTGAGATGTTTTCATAGTTTCATCTTACCCAGAGTCCACAACATGTCTGTCCAAGTCCCGTGTCTCCAAACTGCAATTTTGGTTTCAGCGTAATCATAGAGTACGCTCTCAAAGACTCTCAAAATGTTTCCACTCAGATTTTTACCCAAAGTTACAGGAAAACGCTTTGCCATAAACAAACGTTGTGCAAATTTCTACCATTAAGCCATGAAAGTTATGGTCCAGGTCTTTTCACCCAGCTAAGACTTTGGATGATGTTCCATTAGAAAAACAGAGAAAGAAACATTGCAAACCAAAAAACTCCAGGGGATTAATGTCTTGGAGACAATAAATCCAGCATGGTATTTCAGAGGCATCCCCTGCTATAAGTCTGCAAAAGATGAACCCACTCACACGCCCACTTTTAAAAAACAAATTAAAACATATGTATTTGATGTAGAACAAATCTTTTTTATGTTTCTCTTTCCTTCTTTATATAACATCAATAACATATTATAACAAGTTATCATATTTATTTTTATCTGTTTTATAAGTGTTTTTTAAATATATAAAAATATGTATAATATTTGTAAGCTTCTTTTGCATGTATTTTTCAGGACCTTAGTATAAAATGTGTCTTTTATTTCTAAATATTATTTTAATACTTTAGTAAAGCTTTGAACTTAAATGTAAAAGTGCATTATAAATAAAATGCATTATCATAATTGTTGTTCATTGTTGATAGGCTTAACCAGGTGATAAGGACTTTGAAGCCCAGTCCTAAGAGGTCTCTGCCACCTGAGACTGCCTTTCCAGTGATCCTATGGACTTTCACTCTTGTGAGTCCTGACCTACGGGAACAGCTCTGCACAGGATATTAAAGGACTTAAGAAAGTGACTGGATGGGTGAAATGAAATTCCAGATCCACTCCACTGTCTCTGCAGGTCTTTTATACCAGGTGATGCAGGAAACAGAGAAACCAGGATCATCAGAAACTCGTCTCACCTCACTAACTGTTTTCCTGACCTGCTGAATTCAGGAAAACGCTTAGTATGGCCTTAGTAAGAAGTATTACTAGAGATACTAGAGAGGTACTAGAGAGGTACAGTCTTTGCAGCGCCTACTGTGATGTAAAAAACGGAAGACCCATGGAGCCTTCGGTCCGATCATTGGTGGTCTGCTCAGACAGTGCAGAGAAGAACCTGCCAATCTTACAGCTTTAGCACACATTGAGGAGATGCCAGGCACAATCCATTAATTTAACACGGTTAACATCTTCTGTGTCAAAGAAGAGGTGTTAGTTTTCAGAACTCTGTGAGAGAGATACGCAGACAACTTAACAAAGCAAAAACATACCACGTTAATCAGAGGCATGAAGGTGAATGGACACCAGATTCCAGCTCTGGGTGAATATAAACAGAGAGGAAAGAAAAACAAGAGTGGTCACTGATCAGGAAAGTGGGAGAAACATAAGTGCCAGGGAAGGCATGGGGAGCGTGAGGAGCCAGGCTCAGATGTCTGTTGACCCATTTGGCTGCTGGAGGTAACTGAGATGCAACTGGGACACAAGTGAAAATTTTCTTTGACACAGATTATGCCATATTCAAGATTCAATGGGTTTTAAATGGCAAAACACCACTGGTGTTGTGGTCCAATACTAGGTAAATGCTAATATAAGTAATATACATGTGTGCATTATTTCCACATGGAATATATTTTAGCAAAATATATGCCAGAAAAGTAAACTGTGAATTAGTGGAAAAGTGTACACATTTACATTTAGATTGGTAAAAAATCAGCACATTCAGTTTTTCTCAGCCAGGCCTTGCATTTTTATCCTGTGGATTAAAATGTTTTAGAGTTGAGTTAGAGCAAAATTGTGGAGGGTCTCTAAGGACTGGGCTTGGAAACACTGCTCTGGAGGATAAAAACACTGTGGTTTGAGGCTGTTTTGTACATTTCTATACTTTTCAAATTCATTTCTGTCCTGCCTCTCCAAAGGGCTCTGGCTGCTGGCACTGTCAGACATGGGTAATTTCTTCCATCTACCCCTCAGACGCTGTGGCCAGTGCTCAACTATTATTCCACACTCATTCAGCTGGGTTTCTGCTGCTCATCTCTTGTCTTTTCCACAAATATTTTCTGTTTATGTTATAGACTCTTTTTAAAACATGTCTTTTTAAAACACACTAACTGTCCCTGAATTTCAAAATAAAGTTTGACATTAAAACATTAAACATAGTCAATTTAAAATGAAGGGTGTGGGTAATGTTATGGTAGCACAGTTTCTCTATAACAGAAAGGCCATGGGTTTGACTCTGCAGGATGTAAATAAGTATACCTGGGTGACCACTAGGGGTCCCCCTTGGTCCCCCTAATGTTAATTCTAGACACCTGATCACACCAGAGCCTCATTAGAGCTTATGAATGGCATAGGTTAGGGGCAAATTGGGGATTGGGTGACCCAGTGTGTTGGGTTCTAGTATTAATAGGACATGCATGTACCTTTTGTTTTTCTCACTTTTGAAATGAGGTAAGTATAGAGAAACACTATGTCTGCCTTTCCTGGGAGTAAAGGGGCAGGGTGACTTGACAAACAGGGACAAGAACTGGCAGACGAAGAGCTGCTTTCCAAGGAATTGGTCCTGGGGGTCCTGGGGGGAGTTGGGGTATGTGTGGCTGTGGTGTGAGAAGAGCGAGGCCCAGTTCAGTGGTGAGCTGGTAGGGGAATATCGGTTCACAACCGACGAGTTGCTGTGTGGTGGAGAGTCAGAGGACGGTCAGGGCTTCTGGTGGGACAGCAGGGTCAATGGAACTCCTATAATCCCCCCAGAGCAGATTGTGGGTCCCCAGAGCAGATTGTGTTATATACTTAGACCAGCTGTGTCAGAGAGGCTAGAGGTCCTGGGGAACGAAGCATGAGAGACACAGGGTTCACACTTGAAGCCGAAGGCTTCCTCTGGCCCTCTGCCGCCCCGGCTCATGCTCAATTTCCCTGGCAAATGACCAGCTGGACCCGCAACCCAAACTCCCGGCTGCCTCTATCATTTCTTTACCACTACAATGGTGCCGGTGCCAGGTGCCGGTTCTGTTGCTCGGCCGGAGCTGAACTGTGAACCAGCCTGAACCAAACGAGAACCCGCATTTCCACTAGACAGGAGCTCAGCGGGAGCTGCATGATTATACGACACAGGTCACGCCCACAGGTCACACCCACAAAACAGAAACAAACATGGCCGAACTCAGTGCGTGCGTGCTGCTTCTCCTCCAAACTTCAAAAATGTATTTCAGCATCCAAAGGCAGCTTATTCAGTATGTTACAGCCTTTGAAAAAGATCGACATAGACAACGATTACGTACAAGATGACTGGTAAGTTCTGACAACCTTTTAACTAAAATGTGTTTTTTTTAACCCAGATTAGCATTAGCTCAAATGCCAATGGTAATGCTAACTAACTGTACTGTTGCTGTTTTTTTTTTATTTTTTAACACGCAATTTATGCAGTAAATAATATTTAATGTTTTAATTTTCAGATTTTCAGACAACTTCAGACAACAAACTGACGCAGGATTCCTTTGAATACATCTGTTGCCAGCTGAGTAGAAGGAACACCACTTATCGCTTGTGTGTGCCAACTAGCCAAGACCAATATATCTGTAGTGTTAAATTTGTATATAGTTGTTACTTTGTTAGGCATTTTGATATTTGCACCATTCTACAGTTCTGTTCTTGTTTTAAATCTTATTGTACATATCTGTTTCCTCTTGTTGCATTGAGGGTGTTTAGGAGAAAAGAATACAAAATACAGTTCTCTCATTTGAACTTTTATTGAAATTCATCACATAGTTCATTAGAAAATTCATGCAAAAGTGCTTTTTTTGTAAAAACATTTTTAAATTAAACTATACATATATTAAAAACTGTTTTTGTGTCTGTTTTTTTCAATAACTGGAACCATTCTTTCCAAAAGGCCCAGCATAGCCCCTGACGTCTCGTCCATTTTGTAAGAATGAATGGCCTTGTTCCTATCTCTGCTGTGCTGCAGTAACCACTTATCTGACCTCTCCAAATACTCATCATATCATTTTCATATTTTTGGTTTATTCTGCTTTGTACCTGTCTTTTTAAAATCTTGCATAGCTTTTCTTTAAACAGAATGTGTAAATTCCATCCACCGCTGCCACTTTTACACAGCCTGTTTTTTTTGCCAATGACGCTTTTGTTTCCTCCGCGCTCCAAGCTGATTTTTCACCATCTTCTTCTCTGAAGCCACAGGTTCTCAGCACTAGACCAACAACGTTTAGGGACCGGTTCGGAGCTCCTTTTAGGGAACCGGCACCAATTATTTTTCTGCGGAAAAGCGCACACTGGTTCCAAAATTGGGAACCGGCACGGAACCAGCACAGTAACGACACGGGAACCAGCGCAGTGCAAAAGGGGTATATGACCCAGAGGCAAGCCAGCTCCAACCCACAGCAAGGCTGCAAGACCCGCACACTGTGGTCCAAGAGCAGGCTCGGCGAGTCATTCCTGAGCCACTAGAGCCACTGGCAACATCTGCTGGGCTCTACCATCCAGTGGCCGTGCCAAAGACCAGTCACCAGTGGTGGGGAGAGAAACAGCAAGAAAGGTAACGCAGAGGAGTACAGTGCTGAACCGAACTGCACGCGTGGAGCAGTGAGTCAAATGAAGAATCAGAGGGAGTACAGAGCAGCGTGCCAAGCATAGCGCCAAACAGTGAAGAGGCGGGTCTAAGTGAAGTGACACTGTTCAGCTGCAGCGGTAAAAACGGCTTACAAAGACCAGCACCAAGGAGATGGCTGCAGTCCTCAACGCTCATGAGCAGCTCATGCAGGGGTGGAGGTTAGTTAACTGAGGCAAGTAGATCACATAGGAAAGCCAAATGGCACCTAGATCGAGCTCTAGCCGGGAGGCTTTCAGTAATAGCCATAGACATAAGTAGCCATAGCCATAAGGAGGCTAACGGGTAGGCTAATGAGGCAGGAGACAGACACCGCAAGGTTAGCACAGGCTCAAGAATAGCCACCATAGCTAATATAGAGCCAGTAGGGGCTGTTAAAGAGCTAAAAGTTTATTTCAGAACCCGGGAAAACTACTGAGGGCAGAATAACTATTGGGGTTAGCAAAGATGCCCAGGGTGTGCTAACAGCTAATGTAGAACCCAGAGAGGCCATGGGGAGTAGCAAAGACACTCGGGGTGAGCTAAAGGCAGATTCAGTGGCTAGAGGGGTCTCACACCAGGTGTAGGGATGCCAACTTGGAACAGAGAAAGCAGTCTTTAGCAGCAGATGTACCATCAGTTATAGGGGGCCCTCGCCTGAATTTTTTGTGGGGGGTACCGGGCTCATCAAAGGCTCCAGTGTGGCCAGATGGTGAGAGCTCCACTCCCAGTGACAGCGAGGAGTCACCAGCGGGCACCAAAGACTCCAGTGGGGCAAAAGAGCCAGCAAGGCCTGAGTGGAGGGTTCCGGACAAGATAAGGTCCCCGGATAGACAGTGGGGGCCTCCTGGCAGAAGGGTTGCCAGGAGGGGGCTCCACATTTCAGGGCAGTAAGGAGTTCCCTAAGGAGGGACTCCAGGAAGGAGGCTCCACCTCCCAGAACTGTGAAGAGCCAGAGACTTGGGGACAAACAAGGGGTGAGTCCCATGGGACCCACATGGGCCATTCGGACCGAGCGGAGTGGGCCTGGGTTTGACCACATAGGGGGGGGGTTCCAGGGGACGATACACTTGCCTCTGACGCCCCTCCTCTGCCTTTTGTTTTCCCTGTTTGTTTGTTTTTTGTTTGTTTCTCAGGCAGATCCGAGGCTTCTCTTAGGCCTTCTTCCCCGTCTTTCCTCGTTCTGCGCTTGCTACTCATTGGCCTTGGCTCCATGCCCATCCAAGTCGTAGGTAGTGTCTTTGGTATATTTTACTTTGTTACCAAATCACTGAACTGTTTTCTTCTGTTAGAGACTTAGTTTGTTCGAAAGTTTGCAGAGCTATTTAAAGTATGTCTCAGTGCCGGAAGTGCTGTTTTTTGTTTCTTTGATTCTTTTTATACACCCCAGGTGGTGCGCCGTGGAGGGCTGGGGGGCCTTTCCTGGATGGAAAAGGGCAGGGTGACCTGACAGTTTGAACCATGTGTTTCTCTAACTTTTGCTATATGAGTACTGGAATAAGGTGTGACTCTGGTTGGTATAAGAGGTTTAGATAATAAATAAATCCAGAGCATTAATCCAAGTGCCAAAGGATACTTTAGAACAGGCATCACCAAATGGCGGACCGCAGTCTGGTTCTATCCGGACCCGTGAACTGTCTGTTAAATTCTCGAGATTAAATCATTTTCATGAAGTGTTATATTGGATGGTGGCTATTGGTATAGGGCACTGCTGTTCCAGTTAACAGCTTTACTCATTAGTTTACTCTGTGCAAGAAATGGGCATGGTTTTCTAAACTCTCCTGCTTTGTTGTTGTCCCGGCCCATGGTCAGGCACGAGCTGTGTTGGCAATAAGAAAGAATAGCCAGTGGGTGCATGTTTCCGCTTTTTTACTCATATAAATGTCTGGATAAGAAGACTATATTTGACATTCACAGTTAAAGGAAGTTCCTCCCACTGTTTGTAACCTCATGTGAAACGACATATAAAAGATACTGGACAACACTGTGAATGAGTTAAATGCAGAGAAAGAATTTCACATTGTTCTTACTGGGACGTGTTCACAGAGAAGTTTCTTTTATTAACCACTTAATTTATCCATAAAACCAGGCACTTAGTTGGAGTTTTCCGTAAAAGTAAAAGTGTATTTGTCACCTTTATTTATTTGTTTATTTATTTTTTCTTAACAATAATTTTTTTTGTCATTTTAGAGAGACGAAGAAAGAAGAAAAAAAAATACGGTATATTATCTTAGATTATTAACAAACCCCCCAACCCACTCAGTAGACTTAATCAGTATTGAGAATATACAGGAGATTGCACTGTACTGTAATGGTGGCTGTTTGTAGCCACCGGTTTTGGGTTTGTGCACTTTTGGGATTATTTGAGGGACTTTTATGTTGACACATTGTTTTAGGTCACATGGTTTTGGGAGCACGTGTCTGTTAGGTGGATTGTCTGTATTAGTCTCACCTGCTCCTTGTTTTAGTCCCATTAGTCTCTGTATTTAAGTTGGTTTGTTTTCACTCACTCCTTATCTGTGCATCGCCTCACTTCCCTGTGTGTGTTCCCTGTTTTGCCTCGTTCTCTGTTTTGCTCTTGCCGGCCACCGCGCCGTGTTTTCAGTTTCTGTTTTTGAGTTTAATAAAATCCCCGTTTATAATGGATCTTCGTCCCCTCGTCCTTCGTTTCCTGCCCAAGAAACCCAGAGGTAAATCACAAATAAAGGTTAACCGCCGCTTTTGTGACAGATGACCAGATCTCCCCAAAACAGCCTCGTATGAGGCAGCGGAGGTCCACGAGTGGAAAACTGCTCGTAACTCCTAGGCAGCGGCGTTCACACTCGCGGACCCTGAAGAGCATCGCGAAGACGGAGGCCACGCTCGGTGTGAGAGAGGAGCATTCGGTCTTCTCCAGCAGCCGCCATCTCTGGGAGCGGCTGTGGGAAAGCCTGCCAAGGAGCTCGGAGGACGAGGGCCTCCCGGAGGACTGGCCCCTCTTTTGCCTGCCAGGAAAAGGAGGGCCAGACGCTGAGCAAAAGTAGTCTCCCCATTCTTCGTCCCGACCACCGCCAACAACCAACACAGCGTGGTCGACTTGCTGCGGTCAGCAGAGCCCGCGCCGCACCAGCGGGAGCATGAGCCCGCTCCACTGCGACGGAAGGAGGAGACCATCCCGGTCCTGTCGGGAGGTGATCTCGTGATGGAGCTGGAGCGCCAAGACCTTGCGGCGGAGTTGGAGCTCCGCATCAAACAGGCACTGGAGCTGTTGGAGCATCTCCAGCCAATGAGAGACGCCAAGCCAGACCTCGTGGCTGAGCTGGAGCTCCGCATCCAGGGGGCTAGGGAGAGTCTGGCATGTCTCCAGCTACAACGAGTCCCTGCCGCGTCGCCACCTGCTCCTGTGACCCCAGGTACAGGCCTGGTCAGTATTGTTTCTGTCCCTGTTCCGGTCCCTGTTGCAGTCCCTGTCCCCGTTAATATTGTTCCCGTTCCAGTCCCGGGTGTTCCAGTCCCGGTCGTTCCAGTCCCGGTCGTTCCTGTCACGGTCAGCCCTGTCCCGGTCAGCCCTGTCTTGGTCAGCCCTGTCCCTGTCAGCCCTGGGCAGGTGGACCCCATTCTGGTTCGTGAAGTCCTGGTCTGTGGGGCCCCAGTCAGATCGGCTCCCGTTAGCGAGGCTCCCATTAGCGAGACTCCTGTTAGCGAGGCTCCTGTCCACGAGGATGCGGACGGTGTAGCCCACTAAGGTGTAGCCCAGGACGGTGTAGCCCAGGACGGTGTAGTCCGGGACGGTGTAGCCCAGGACAGGAGGGCCCTAGTCTTTGGGTTCCTAGATTGTGGAGTTCCAGACTGGAGGGTGTCTGTCCCTTCCATCCCAGTGGCCTCGGGTCAGAACCAGAAAGGTGTCCCCTCTGTGTCCCCGGCTGTGGCCTGGTTAGTGGGGGATTTAGGAGGCTTAGCAGGGGTCCCCGTCAGCCTCTGCCCTGTTTGTCCCGTATCCCCAAAAGTGGCCTGGCTTGTGGGGTTCCTAGGGGGTCTGGCAGGGGTTAGATGGGGCCAAATACCATCTGCGGGCCCCCAGGGACGGTATAGCCTTGTATTTTTTTGGGGGGGACGTAGTAGGCAGAGGGTAGATGGGTGGGGGTTGGCAAGGGTGGTTTCAGGGTTAGAGGGGTTCCCTCAAAGGCAGGATCCACCTGTCCTGCGCACCGTAGGTGTCTGCTGCCCTGACTGGGGGGATGCATGGGGCATCCCATACAGTCCTCGTGAGGATACGGTCCTCCAGACCTGAGGGAGGACGAAGAGCGGCAGGAGGGTAAGGAGGAACAACCCCTCTAGTCTCCAGAAAGGTACTGCCTACCTGCACGTGCAGGGTGCTCCAAAGGGTGGGAGCTACTACGCCCGGACTCATGGACAGTGAGCACCCTGCCGGCCGAAGGCCTGCCAGGTGGTGGAGGCACCACTGCGGACTCTGTGGGGTCCCTGTGTGAGGGACCCAGACTACGGGCCAAGGGCAACGCCCTGCAGTCCAGGTCTGCGTCACCCGGGCTGGAGGAGAAACAGCCCGGCCTCATGGACATTGAGGAGAGGACGCAGGGAGGTGCGGGGGCGTTGTCCTTTTGAGTTTGAGTTTAATAAAATCCCCGTTTATTATGGATTCTCGTCCCCTCGTCCTTCGTTTCCTGCCTGAGAAACCCTGAGGTAAATCACAAACAAAGGTTAACCGCCACATTTGTGACAGGTACTAAGTGTATTACTTAATCACAAGAAAAGTAAAACTGCACATCAATACAAATTGACTGTAAATCAAAAAGAAGCAACAAAAGATTGAACTATATCAAAAGTAACAATCGAGGTGTTCAAGGTTTTTGACTTTGGACCATGGATGCGGGCTGTAGATAATTCCAGAGCGACAATGTCAAGGAACGATAAAGCCCATACTCGTCTGGACATTAAATGAGGGGGAATCCAGTGACTGACTAACATTTTTTCCAGCAGTGAGAGCTAAGAGTAAGTTTCTCCGTTGCAGTGACCGAGCCAATCCAGAAAAGTCATTTAGGAAGAAAAGATCTGGGGTGATATGTCAAGAGCAAGCTGAGACCAGAAACCAGATAGTCCAAAGCATTCCCAAAAAAAATGTAAATATGTGCTGAGGGCCCTCTGTGGACATAGAGTACAATTTGGGGAAGGTCATAGATGCATATATAAACAGGTTAAAGTGGAAAGATATAGTCTATGTAGTAATTTCCAGTGGATCATATGGTCATTGGGGATTTTTGACGAAGATGTAATTTTCTCCACAATTTTACCAGAGATTAGAGCTTGAATGTCACCACTGATATCACTGGACAAGACAGATGATACTGATAGTTGTTTGTATGAGTTTTTGAGGAGAAAAGAGTAAATACCCGAGGTAGCAGTAACAGAATTATCAGTGGGAAGAATAACTTTCCGCAAAGGATGTACAGGCAATTGTGCATCCCAGGGAACTCCATATGCGCGAAGAGCTGACCTAATGCAGAAATACATAAAAAAGGAGGTTCTTGGTAAATTTAAAAGGGCTGTAATATCTTTAAATGATTTCAAGCCATCATCGTCATAGATGTCTCCAAAGGACCTTACTTTAAATTTAATCCATTGAGGGCAGTTAAATGCGAATTTGCCTGAAAGAAAATTATTATTATTAAACAAAGGTGAACAAAGGTATTATTAAACAAAGGTGCCACCTCAAATTTGGACCAAATTTTTTGGACACTGCTCTCCAAGTAGAAATAAAATGTGTTACAATACGGCCAAAACGAAGTTTACATTGTATAAGTGAGACACCAGAAAAGACTACATGCTTTACATTGTGAGGAGAAAGAATGGATTTTTCAATAGACCACCATGAGGTAGACACATTTGGTTCAAACCAGGTTGACAGAGCATGGAGAGTAAAAGAGTCAGCATATAAAAAATTGGTTTAAATGCAGAGGAGGAATTTTGTGTGCAGTGGTGTGTTCACGTGTGACCGATTGATCACTTTCACTTTTGAATATTCCGCCTCCCCCGCCCCCTCCTCCATCACATGCTCAAGTTCAGGA
>JBBKCR010187098.1:0-13897 GCA_037577295.1 Ladigesia roloffi | reverse complement strand
TCAGTTCAAAGTTCACTGAAATATGAACGTGTTCAATGAACGCGTTCTTTTGAACTAGTTCATGCACAACACTGCTTACGACAAACTCTCCTAGACATTCAACAAAACTCACAGTTCCTCCACACACCGATATTTTTGGGAAGGTGACTTACCTTCACTACCTGGGAAGAAAAATCCTGGAGAAAAAGGGGGAAAAGAGCTGGGATCCTAGTCATGCTGGGAAGTGGGATGTTCCTCAGACAACACCACTTCCCACTTCCCAGCATTCTTCTAGTGACAGCCACAGACTTTTCATTCTCCTTCTGTCAGGCCAGTTGTACAGGAGCATTCAGACCCTCACAAGCAGATTCCGAGATGCTCTAGTGCTCTAGTTTCTATCCACAAGCCATCAGGCTTCTGAACTGCTGACATTCTGCACGCACCAGCAAAAACTCACCACAACTACTGGACTCTTGACCTTGGACTCTTCACAATGTCACTTTAAACAATGACACTTTAACCTGTTCACTTTAACCTGTTCACCGAACATAGTTTGGATTGATTGTAGGCTTGTTATCTTTCCAATGAACTGTGTCTCACATCTCTGTGAGCCACATATGTCACACTGACTTGAATCTGACTCGGAAAGAAAAAAACGTTTGTTTGAATAGTGAAGTTGGGTGAGAAGGCTGTCAAACAATGGAAAGCGTTGTTTCAAGCGTCGCAGATAAAATAAGATGTGATTTATCCTGTAAAATTTTTTAGCCTGAATTTGAATAAAAAAACACCACAGCAGAACAGTTAGAAGACGTATGAAGGTGTTTGATGGGGATTTGTGACCAGCAGTGAGGATTTTCTAGGAGAAATTTAAAAAGACGCACTTTGAATCCCAGAGAGACGCACCAAGAGGCACTCAGTGAACTGCAAAAAAAGTAAGAAAAAGGGTTTATTTTGCACTTCGCCGCAAGTGCTTACAGCTGGCTGGTGGTGGAATAAATGCATTCAAGTTGGTTTTGAGATGTTTGTTTGAGTTTTGAGCGAGATTTGTCGAGTTTTGGGGCTTTTTGTGAATCCAAGATGGCGGCTTGGATCCCACTACTTGAACTATAACACGTTTATACAGCTCATTTTTTATTATTTTGTATTCGTTTCAGCTGAAATATGTACAGAACACTTGGGGCTAGGGATTTCCAGGGTCTGAATATGTGATTTTTGCTCAGGGAAAATAGGAATTACTGAATTCCCTACTACTTTTTTTCACACAAAACATAATCCATTCTGTATCAATAATTTGCATTTTGTTGCAATAATTTTTCACGTTTTCTTTCTCTGGCACATGAAACGTCAGAGTCTTAGCTTTGAAATAAGTCCAACTGCGAGCAAAAAGAACACTTTAGACAGAACCCTAAGCTTTATAATAATTGAGTGCAAGTTCCAAAATTGCTGCCAAAACAGTTTGGCCAGTCAACAGGTTAAACCCTCACTATACCGTTTTTGCACTCTACATTCTAAATACCTCACTGCATCTTTTTGCATTCTTTAAAAATGTTCTTAAATGATCTTTACATTTCTAAATATAGTGCAAAGTTGAAAGAACACGAGCCTAAGAATTTAATTACAGGTAATGACACTACATTGTTATATGTATATGACAATCAACTTGAAACACACATATATGTATATATATTCATATAGACATATGTTCCTGCAGTAAATGCTGTTGTTTTGCAAACATAATCAAGATCTTCAGCTATTTGTGGAGACCTTGAAACATAACTATTCAAAAACTGACTAATGAAAATAGAAAATTCTGAGAAAGAGAAGTTGGTGTGAATACAGCTTAACTCTCGAACTACTGTCACTGGGTAGCATTAACACAAACCAGCTTAATACACCGCTGTGGAAATCACCCTCCTGGGATTATGAGTGATTTACTTTTTTATTCCCCTCAGACTACCTCTGCTAATAATCAAATTTAATTAAAGGCAGGGGTGGACTGGCAATCTGAAATTTCTGGAAAAGTCCAGAGCAGCCAACATATGCATATATCCTATATGCGACCAAGATATGAATACAGCCCCCAACCCACCAATTCCCCGTATCAGGTTGTATTTCTTGGCCAAAATGCAAACCCCTCAACCTGCAACTTACCCCTTAACCCTCTGGACAACAGCCAAACTGGTTAAGAAAGTTCAGGGCCCTTTTTTGTCCCAGTCTGCCCCTGACTGAAGGTAATCTACCCTTGTTACATAAGGTGGAAAACTGGAAAATCTGGAATACCATAGCTTTTTAATGTTTTTTTCAAGATCACACCAATTCAATCTTATACAGCTTATGTTTGTAATTATTTGATTGTAATGTGTATAATGTGAAATGTAACCTTTCTGTAAGTTCACTGCATGACTGTGAGGGACAAGGGATTGGAACAGACAACATGACATAGTCACTCTGTCAGGAACACAAACAATTTCCTAATTAGTACAATCCCTTGCAGGTTTCATTAACTACATGTTTATGAGTCATTATGGGAGGATACCCTTGAGATCAGCCAGTACACAAAGAGATCACTAGAGATTTTTCCTCAAAGACAATGCAACATTACAGAGCTCTTGCAAAACACAGACAAACACATCTCAGTCACTTTTGTAGATTAGATCTTCGTAATGAAAATTGTCACACCATCTTTGAACTTGTACAATGGAACATGTAGACGTTCATAAGGAAACTGACCCCACTGGCTGAAAAACTCAACAAGTTTACAATCAGGTCTGCATGACTAAGATGTAATAGTAACTTACTTATGAACTAATAAAGATCTGCTCAACCTGTAGTGTTTGCTCCAATCTAACATAATTTCTCTAATTTGTGCTCTAGACCAGTTGTTTTCCAACTCTGCTTCTAGAGACCCACATTCCTTTACAGTGTAATGCTTTCCTGCTTGCAATACACCTGATCCAGCTGATTTTCATCCCTTTACTGTGCTGTAATTTGAATCATCAGAGGAAGCTGCATCCTACAACATGCCAGCCCATGGGCCTCCAGGACAATGCTTGGGAAATAAAATCAGAAATCAGAATCAGAAAACTGTGTAAAGCTGGAGGAAACTGTGCAGGTTATGACTGCACAGACACACATAGACACAAGAAATCTAAAATCTAAAGTCTAAATAAAATCAAATAAAAGCTCTGCAAAAAGATACAATATGTAAAAAAAACATTATACTATATACAGAAATACTAGAAGCAATCAGTATGTTATAAATAAATTACAATGACTAATTATATTAATAGTGGTTAGAAGTATGTTTGTCATATGCAGCAAGTCGCGTGACGTCACGAGGCATCGGAAGTAACTCACACAGGGGGGGTATATAAACAGGAAAGCAGGTGGCATGAAGCACCCAGACATTAGGGTTCCAACTTATGCTTAACACGCATAGTTCTCATTACTCATCACGGTACCGTGAGTACTTCGCCTCATCTCCCACTCCTCCTTTAGCCCCCTCTGAGTGCTTACGAGAATGAGGGTTCCTTGGTGGGAATCTCATCTCCTCATGGAGCGTTCTCAGAGCAAAGCTCATGTTTACCAGCTCTCTCGTTTGTGTCCGCGACTGGACTTATCCACCAAGCTACATTGGTGGTGGTAGTAGTAGTCTAAACCTTGTAGAATGTGGTCCCCAACCTGCTGGGGAGGCTGCCCAGCCGTCGGTCCAACCCGAACCGGAACCACCTGCCCCGGAGGTACCTCCAGCTCCTACTCCCCCCTCTACCACTAATCTCCCTAAGATCGCCCTACCTAAGAAATGGGACAGTTCTAATGTGTAGTGTGATGTGTTTTTAACTCATCACACTAATTTGTATGCGTTTCAGCCATCCCGCTACCCCACAGACTGGAGTCGGATCGCTCTCCTCACCTCCCTTCTCTCCGGCCAGACAGCCGAGTGGGACATGGGCGTCCTGAGGTCGAACAGCTCAACAGTGAGGTGGGGTTCGACTCTCGCCTCGCCATTTTCACCAGGGAGTGAGGCCGGTTAGTAAGTACACGGCTGAGTTCTGGACCCTCGCGGTACAGACCGTGTGGAGCGACGCCACCCTCCGCAAGGCGTATTATGAAGGTCTGTCCGCATGGATGAAAACGAGCTTGCGGGTCGCTAGCTTCCTGCCACTCTGGAAGGCGTTATCCAGCTAGCCATTTGACTGGACCAGCATCTAGCCTCCCTTCCCAAGCCCGCGACCCGTACCCGCTTCTTCGAGACCTCTGCCGCATCCATCGCATCCACTTCCGCCAGAGCAACCGCATCAGCTAGACCACTCCAACCACCCACCTCAGAGGCCCACTCTACTGGAGCAGGGAACCCATGCAGCAAGGGCGCACCTTCATCACACCGGCGGAGAGGGAGCAGCACTATAAAGAAGGCCTCTGTGCCTACTGCACTTCCTCTGACCATCATCGCACTGTCTGTCCTCTCCGCCCGGGAAACGGTCAGACCAGGTGAAGAGGAGGAGGAACCCACCTCGTCCGTTAGCTGTCAACTTCTGTCTTCCGACAATCTCCTGCCTCATCATTCAGGTAGGACTCTGGCTGGGCCACCGACAGATCGGAACCGCTGCTTTCGCCGAATCGGGGGCAGCAGGGAATTTCATCAATCAGAAATGTGCAGCCCAGCTGGGGATCCGATCTGAGGTGCTCACTCAGCCCGTGCACATTACCGCCATCGACGGTCAACCCAACCATTTCAGCTCTAAATCCATGAACATTCTGAGAAGATCCAGTTCCTACCCAACCCCATGAGCCCCCCATCATCCTAAGCCACCCGTGGCTGAAGATCCACGACTCGCTGATCTCCTGGGCCCGTTTTTCAAAAGGTTTAATCCGGATAAAATTAATCCAGATTTAGTAATCCTTTTTTTGCGATCCGTGATCAGGTAATCCAGTTTACTTTTGAGATGACCAAATCTGGATAACCAGGGCTCAAACAGGATAGGAAATCACAATGGAGAACTATAGATATGTAAATAGAAAAACAAGTAGAATAGCCAGTGTGGGGTCAATATAAGTATATTTTTATTTTAAATGGAATCCCACACCTTCAAAAATAACTATATCCTTTGGTCATCATTTATAGGCCTTGGCTCCAATTGCCTCAATTGAACACAAGTGAAAACCAATCAGTTGTAACAGGTGTGTTTGAAAAGACCAATTACACAGCCATATAAATCAGCCTTTCTCAGAGGATTCACAGAGCCATGGCAGGTGTAGTCCACGGCCACCGCCACTTTGCCAGGAGAGGATACCATCAAAGGATGTTGAGCATACCAAACCACAGGAGCTGTATGTCCGGTTTTGCTTTGGGAAGGCTGATATAGAGTGAACCCTGTGAAAACCTCTCAGGCCAAAACTTAAACACAGAACCCAAAGGAGTCACGTTCTGTCTGTGAAAGACCAGATGCTCATTGCTCTCCGATTTTAACCATGTGGGACTTTCTATCAAGTTTTTGGTGACTATATGGGAGTGGTGAAATCAGCTGTGTGTGATGTGGTGAGAGATCGCAATGGCCAGCCTGGTCAATTAATTTGTTTCTTTTCCAAATGACAACCAGATTGCCCAGGCCAAGCGTAATAACACAATAATAAAATTAAAACCTTATGAATGAATTGGATATCTTGTAAGATACTGCATGATCCAAATGTAGTATTATTTGAAACATTTTTAAAGGTTTCATTACATTTTGGGCATGAAATCCACGCTGAATTCACCCTTCTGATGGGATCAGTTTAATCAAGATTTTTTGGATCAAAGTCCTACAAAAAAATTCTGAAAAACCCAAACCAAGATTGGATTACGTGATCTAATCCGATTATGTAATCCATTTTTTCATTTGAAAAACCCATTTTCGAGATTTGATCCAATCAGTTATCCAAAATCCTAATGGACTACTTTTGAAAACCGGGCCCTGGAGCCAGGAGAAAATCCTGCAATGAGGTCTAACCTGTCGCGAGCTGTGCACCACGGCTAGGGCTGAGGCGTGCTCTGAGGATTCCAAGGACCTCGGAGTGAACTGCCCTCGCACCGTCCCTCAGATCTGGCCATCAACCTTTTTCCGGGTGTGATGCCCCCTTGTGGCCATCTGTACTCTCTCTCACAGGAGGAACAGAAGGCCATGGAGGAGTATGTGGCGGCAGGTTTTTTCTTTGTAAAAACGAAAGATGGCGGATTTCGCCCCTGCCCCGCCTACCGGGGTCTGAATCGAGTCACGATCAAAAACCGTCATCCGCTCCCTCTCACCAACACCGCCCTGGATGCTCTCTCTAATGCGTTTGTGTACAACAAGCTCGACCTCCAAAATGCTTACAATCTGGTTAGCAATAGGGAGGGCAATGATTCGAAGACGGCATTTATCACCCCGATTTGTCACTACAAAACCCTGGTAATTCTGTTTGGCCTGTGCAATAGTCAGGCGGCTTTCCAGAATCTGAAACAATGTGCTTAGGGACATGCTGGGCCGCTGGTGTTTTGCTTACCTAGATGACATCTTGATCTACTCCAAAAATGAAGAGGAGCTAACCCAGCATGTCCGGGCAGTCCTGCAGAGGTTGCTGGCCCATCAGCTACACTGTAAGTTGGAGAAGTGTGCGTTTCACCAGCACTCCACCACTTTCCTGGGGTTTGTTATCTCTCCCCAAGTCGTGGCCATGGATCCTCAGAAGCCGGAGGCTGTGCGTTCTTGGCCCCTACCCAAGATGCTTAAACAGCAGCAAAGTTTTCTGGGGTTCACCAATTTCTATCTGTGATTCATCAGGGACTTCAATATGGCTTCAGCACCTCTTACTGCCCTCACCAAACCTACCTCCGGGTCCTTTTCACCTCACCGTGGCGGCGGTACAGGCGTTTCACGAGCTCTGTCACTGCTTCACTTCATCTCCAATCATCCTTCATCACTCCGACCAGACCAAACCGTTCGTTGTTGAGGTGGATGCCTCCGACGTGGGAGTAGAGGCCATCCTCTAACAGCAAGCTCCAGACCAGAAACTGCACCTATGCGGTTTCTTTTCTAGAAAATTCACACACACGAGCAGTGCTACAAGTTGGGGAACCGTGAGCTACTTGCCATCAAGTGGACTTTAGAGGAGTGGTGCCACTGGCTACAGGGCGGCAGTGAGCCATTCACGTTCTGGACTGATCACCAGAACCTCACCACCGTCCGCCAGGGCAAACAGCTGTGTCCGCGACAGGCACGATAGACGCTATTCTTCGAGCAATTACACTTCCACCTCACCTACTCTCCAGATGCCAAAAATACAAAAGGGGACGCTCTCTCCCGTCAACACCAGCTGAAGACCCCTGGACGGAGGCTGTGCCCATTCTTATCAGCAACAGCATCGTTGTCTGCACCCTCCAGTACGCATGTTCCATGTGGGTGACCTGGTCTACTTATCGACTCGCAATATTCACCTTCTCACACCATCCAAGAAACTCACCCACAAGGTCCTTGGCCCATACAAAATAATCCAGCAGATCAACCCAGTCACCTTCAAGCTCCAGCTGCCTGGTCATCTTCGAATTCACCCTGTGTTCCACATGTCAAATTTGAAACCTGTTTTTTTTTCTCCTCTGTTTGCACAGGCACCAGCCCGCCCGCCACCTCGGATCCTCAGCATTGGTCCCTTGTACACGGTCCGATGGATCCTGAAATCGTGACGCCGTGGCCACGGCACCCAGTACCTGGTGGGCTGGAGGAGCGTTCATGGACCCATCACTCATCTGGGACTACAGTCTTCGGGTGACCTCCCATTCTGGTTCGGCAGGTGCCGACCCTGGCCGGGGGGTGCTGTCGTACACACAAGGTCGTGTGACGTCACGAGGTATCGGAAGTAACTCACGCAGCGGGGTATATAAACAGGAAAGCAGGTGGCATCAAGCACCCAGACATTAGGGTTCCAACTTATACCTAACATGCATAGTTCTCATTCCTCGTCACGGTACCATGAGTACTTCGCCTCATCTCCCACTGGAGAGTTCTCAGAGCAAAGCATGTGGCTACCAGCTCTCTCGTTTGTGTCTGCGACTGGGCTCATCCACCATGCTACATTGTTAGCTCACCTCTCATTCCCACATTCATGTCCACGAACCAAAAATGTTATTGCATAAGTTGCATAAGGTTAAGGCCTATTACTGGGACACTGTGGGCCTGATTTTAAAGGTCAGTCGCGCATTGTCTGAAGTCAGAAGCACAGTCGTCTTTGGGGGAGGGGCCAGCGCAAAGCGGTATAATCGCAGCAGGAAAATTTTACTTTGCGCCTGGTGCAAAGTTCAAATTGGTTGTCCTAAATGAGAAAATTAGTCATAGGTGTGTCTTGGGCGTAGCATGCAATGAACCAATCAGAGTTCACACTCTCACTCCCTTTAAAATTCCTGGCGGATTGTCAATGGCGTGCTGTGTATAATGCAGTGAAGACACGAAGCAATTTATCTTCGGGGTTGGAGGGAATCCTCCCAAACCCTTTGCTAGGAGTGCTTATAGTAAAAGCCCACCAATTCATTTTAAAAGAGTGTATTAAATGTAGTGTAGATATGATTGTTATTGCACACGTGATTTTAAAAACACCATATAACAGTGCTATAAAAATAATCTATACCATAAAACTCTGTAATGAGATGTTAAAATTGTTTTTAATCAAATAAACATTGAATAAGAATTCTATTAAATAAAAAACGTTCAAACTAAATCTGCATACAATGCCAGTGTGTTTCATAACTCATGGAGGCTCAGGCTAGGGGTTCCCAAAGCAGCAATGATTTTCCCCAAACATTTTCTCAGTTCCTATTCCAAATAAAGTATTTTATAGGGTCAAAAAGATGTGTTCTTTCTTGTGACTTAGTTTAAACATGATTAACTGCCCATGTCGCTGTTACTTAGCCACGACTTTCTTGAAATAAGCGTGCACGCGCATGACGGATGTAAAGACATGGCGTTTCAGCACCAAGATTCCCCGTCATTAGTGCAAAGTTCTTACAGCTGCGTCCTGTCCTGTAGGTCTGCAGCGCCCCCCAGTGGCCGCTGCCAGATCCATGACATGAGCTGGTGATGTAGTTTTGTTTTTCTTGACAACCTAGCTTGAAATGTGTCCTGCACTATTGGTCAAATAGATGACCGTCAGTTACTTGTTATAATACTCACAAAACTTAGTTGATTGGAGAAATCACTGATATTGAATATGTATTTTAACAATAATCATGGTGTGATTTATGTGATATACATTTTAATTTTATATTTCGAGTACTGCATAAAGTTTTCCCTCACATGAAAACGTTTTTTAAAATGTGCACCTCTGCTCGCTCCTGCTTATGAAAGAAGCTGCGTGCGGGCGCATTGCCAACAGGCGTCCATATTATAGCCTTTGAACAAAGTGAATGACTAAAAACCATTTTTTTTCTGGTTAGTGGCGCAATGACTTTCACTTCTCATAATATAGCAAATTCGCACTATGCGCCTCACCACACCCCTTCTTTCCAGTGTCCCGCCCAACCCAGCGCATTGTCATCTGCCCTAATCACAGCGCAGATTTCTGGCGGAAGAATGCACAATGCGCTCTCACAATATAGCAATGATGGGTTGCACCAGTGATGAAAGCACGTTGCGCCATGTGCATTATCGGGCCCTGTAAGTTTGATCCCCCATAACAGGTTTTGACAAATAGGTAGGTATATAAACCTCTCTCTTTAATTGTCTTGAAATAAAGGCTTTCATAGTCACAATTTTGTGACATTGAATGTATGGGGGAGTCCCAAGGCTAGTGAAACTGAGATAATAATCATGTAATAATCACTTAAAACACAATAATAGCATATAAATTCAGCTAATTTGTATAACACTGTTTCTACCACAACAAGACCACTGAGCCTGCCTTAATCTGTATAATCAGTGGAATAGAAAATAGTGTTTTTGCAATTTTCAAACTGAGGAGAACACACCGGTTCTAGAATGCTTTACCCTGGTAAATAATGGTTCCAGACATTTTCACACTTGCTATATTTACTAAAATCAGAGTTTACTCTGAGGGTTAACTAACTTCTTTCATCCAGCAAATTTAGAGCATGTTTTGTCTGTGATGTATACTAATCATTAATTAATTTGTTTAAAGAATTTAACACTTTTTTATTACATTTCTGTTAAGGCTTATGTGACAGCCCTTCAAGTATGCAATATTTTACAGACATTTATAAAGAGTAGTTTATGTATGAATACATGCTTTACACTTAACAAAGGTTGGATGCATAATTAACTCAATAGTTATAACTAGTTACTGAAATATAAGACAGACGGAGTTAAGAAACCAGAAAATATTAAATATATATTTGAATATTGATCATATATAGAATATGCAGTGATATATATAACATTCTTTCTCTATTGTTTCCTAAACTATGTTTATTATGATACTGTTAGCCACATAACCATTACAGCAACAGTAAAAAGACAGCAAAAATTTCACAACAGAACAGTTAAATATACACACAAAACCAACATTCACAAATCTTAACCAGGTATAAGTCAAATATCACACATATTACAAGTCAATATTTATTTTTATTCTGATTAAAACTATTTTTTTATCAACTTGTGCATTTTAAACCTAGCAACCATGTGCTAGTTTTAATCACCAAATTGTACTCCTTTTATCATGCTTATTTGTTTATTTATAACATTTTCATGAGTCAAGAAATCTATTTAAGGGTCTATGGGTTACAAATAAAAGTAGGCCTGGTCATAAATAAAAATGTTGTGTTTTTACCATAAATTCAATGCATTAGTGAGCAAATTTCATCACCTGTATATTTTATATTTTATGTGTGGTTTGATGTCTTCTCTTGTCATATATAAATGTTGTGTCTTTCAATGTAAATATTATCTATTTTCTGTCACTCTGTGGTGTGGTTTCCTGACTTATCCTGACTTCAATGTAGTTTGTATGCCTTTTAAGCATTACAGGCCTTAATACGTCATGTACATCCTACTTTTGATAAGTGTTTGCAAAGCATTTATTCAAACTACTTTTTAAGGGTCTGTGAAATACTGCATCAATGAAGGATAGTCATGTAAGCCAAAACAGTAACATTGCAAAAAATGGTTAAACAATGTTTACCTGAATACTGAACAAAGATATTAACAAATGCATAATTTGATTACATGTACTTAATTACTGCTAATTACAGATGCTTGATTAATCGTTATAAAGCATTTCTTAAGTAAAATAATACAGTCATATGATTGACTTCTTAATCACAGACAAAACATTAATAGATATGTTTATTAATGATTAACTGAATAGAAATAACTAACAGATAATTATGATAAAATATGATAAACAAAGTTTTAACTAGACTTCACCATTGCCTAATAAATGTTTAATATGGAGTAGTTATTATAAAGTGCTACATAATGAGATATATTATACATCTAGTTATTGTAGAATTACACAATAGGTGTAGTTTGTATTATAGTTTCTCATCATGTTTGTGGGCTGTTTTAGGATTTGGAAACATAAATGTGTGGGGGACCAACATTTTCATTTTTAAAAACTTCAATGCAGCAAAAGAAATAAAAGAATACATAGAAAATCCATAAAAGAAGATTGAAAGTGGTGATACTTAAATTAAAGCGAAGGAGAATATTGTTTAGCAGCTTTTTAATAGGTACAGTTGGTTGATTTTCATAGGCAGTTTGTTCCAGCCGCAGACAGCAGAGTGGATAAATAATTATTTTTAATGTCCAACAAGAATGTAATGGAAATCAATTGGATATCATAGACACGTGCACCTTATTTTTCACCATCTGAACAACCTCTGATCTGGCAAAAGTCTTGATTAAGATATCTTTCACTTCTTTTGTTCTCAAGCAGTAGATGAGCGGGTTGATCATGGGTGGCAGGAGGCCATACAGAGTAATGATGAGGATCTGCATGTCGGCATTGAAGCTGACGCCGATGTAAGGAGACAAATAATTAAAACTCTTGGGCAAGAAGTAGAGGGAGATTATGATGAGCTGAGGACTACAGGTAGAGAAAGTTTTCTGCATGTTTTGCTTGTTTGACATCCGAAGGACTGTCATCATGATGGAAAAATAGGAGAACAAAATAAAAGCCAGAGGTAGGAGCAGCTCCACCATGGCATAAATTAAAGCCGGAAAGCCGTAGGGTGTCCTGTCAGTGCACGCCAGCTTGGTGATGGCCACGTGATCACAATAGCACTGGATGATTGTGTTGGCAGCACAGTAGGGGAGAGGATATGCCCTAATGATCAACATTAAGACACAAGGCTTCCCCAGCACCCAGGCTGTAATGCACAAGATCAGGACTGTAGAGTCTTTCATGATACTGGCGTATCTGAGGGGGTTGCATATGGCCACATATCTGTCAAAGGCCATTATGACCAGTGTATGTGTATTCGCCAGTCCAAGTAAGTGCACGAAATACATTTGGAGGAAGCAACCCAAGAAAGAGATGGTTCCATCATTGAACCAGTATCTGGAGATGATCTTGGGTAGGATGGCGGTGCTGAAAAGCACATCGCACAGCACAAGGTTTATGATGATGTAATACATAGGTTTTTTAAGCTTTTTTTCTCTCATGAATAGTGTAAAAAATATTCCGTTTCCTAATAAGATGCAAACATAGAGAAGCAGCATAACGGCAGACACAAGGCCATAGTAGTTGGGGTGAAGACCAGGAAAGCCCACAATGACAAAGTTCTTAATGGAGGTGATGTTTCCTTCAGGCATGATTGCAGGGTATTTTTAACCTGTTGCATAGAGAACAAAGAATTTATCAGAATAAGAATATTTTATCCCAGACAAAATTGCTCATGTTAAAAAAAGAAAAGAGTATTTAAAAACCCAACTCAATATGAAATACAATAAATAAAAAAACATAAACCTAAGTGAATTACTAACAATACTAATAGTAGTTAGGAGCCTGTTAATGCTATAATAGAGATGAGCAGTTAATAATTAATCCTGACATAATACACTTGTTTAGCACCCAGTGATTAAACTATTCATAATATTACACATAAGAAGCTATTGTACATAATTATAAGATAATAATGCAGATAATGACAATGGTTTAAAGTCAATGCGAAAATGCACACCAAAATAACACCATGTTATTTAACAGATACTGTGTGAATGTGTGAAAAGGGAATTTTACAGGCAACATTTTTACAGGCACCAACTTGTATTATTTCCCCAATTCAGTGTTCAATATTTCAAAAATCAGACACTGCAAGCACATAAAAATAAATGAAAATTCTATGCAGTTTTGTGAAAAACACTAATCAGCATTGGAGGAACAATTGCAAATAAGCTTTTCTCGATTTAATTTGACTTTTTCTTACTGGACTATTACTAAACAATCGCTGTGAGTCATGAAGTTGACGTTATACCTCTCCAGTCTACTTCACACATTTGTCTGTTGGGTAGTGCCAACTCTTATTACAGAGAGAGGTTCCAACCCTGCTGGTGGATGCTCCAATCACCATCATTTTATAGCCTTCAAGATCTTCCCCTGATGACATCAACACTTAATAAAAATAAATGCAAGCCATGTATCTATTCATCAGTACACTAAAAAAAATGAAACCTTGACTTTAATTAATTTTTTCTTGTCAATAGGTTCCACAAAATGTAATTATGTAACTTGACAACATAGTTGAGACATAGTTATGTGGAACTTAATAGAAATAATCATTTCAAGTCAACAAACACAATTATTGTAAGTAAACTGAATATAAATAAAGCAAGTAAAGTGCACAACCTTCTTGTTAATTTTTTTGAGCGTATATTTGTCTGTCTGTCTGTCTGTCTGTCTGTCTGTCTGTCTGTCTGTCTGTCTGTCTGTCTGTCTATCTATCTATCTATCT
>JBBKCR010187087.1:0-13898 GCA_037577295.1 Ladigesia roloffi | reverse complement strand
TTCACCTTCGACTTGGATGCCCTGGGGGTAAGCAAATAAACATCAAATTTTCATTTTAGGGTGAACTGTCCTTTTAATGGGCAGAATAAATAAATTTTACCCTGTGGGTGGTTTGAGTGCAGGGCCTCTAGTCTGTAGGGGTACAGGTGGTACTGTAGGTTTGAGTTTGGATGCAGGGGGCATTGGGGGAGGAGGAGGAATAAAAGAAGGTGGTCCTGTTGGAATGGATGGGGCTGAAGGAACAGATGGCATCGGATTAACAGTTGGCGCTGTGGGCACGGCAGGCACCGGGGGAGCTGGGGGCACTGGAGGCAAAGGTGTGTTCTTAGATTGGATCTTTGACTCCATGGGGGCAGGTCTCCTGTTTGTTAGAGGAGGTGGAGGTGGGACAGGAGGGAGAACTGTAGAACAGAGATCATGCAAAACATATCAGAAATCAGTAAGAGCATTAAATCAACCACATTAAACTACAACAGACTTGCTTGATTCATGTTCAGCTACTAGTTAACTGTTTTAGCTATGCACATTTTTAATCAATGTTTAAGTTCAAAAGTATAAAGTGTAGCAAAACAGGGTGGCACAGCTTTCAGACTGAACCACCCGCCTCCTAAGCACAGAAAGACCTCAGACAAACTCCTTACCATACACCGATGTGTTGGTTTCTGGACTGGTGGGGTTGGGGGGATCTGAGGAGGATCTTTGTCTCCCTACAGCCTCCATAGGTTTCCATCCAGTTCCTGGCAAATTCATATTTATTTTGCTTATTTTTATTCTTACTTTGTAGTAAACATTTAATTGTTTATAAACACATATAGTATGTTTTATGTTGAACTGATGAGGCATTATAACATATTTGACCACAATGATGACCAATCATTCTTTCAATTAAATTGAAATGATAATGGGAAATGGAAATTTGTCAGTTTCATAATGTATCTACATACTACAGAACTAAAACTTTTCTGTCACTGGCGGCTTCTGCAAAGCATGAGCAGGAGTAGTACCTTTATGCACATCGATTCTTAACAACAACAACAAAAAAACTGTGTATGTGTAAAAAGGTGCACAAACACAGTATATGCATAAAACTGTGTGTTGGCATGGTTGAGAAATGAGACTTTCTGTCTTTTTGGGAGAAGTCCTTACCCATGGGTGGGTTGCGTGGTGGTAGTTGTGGAAAAGGGAGTGTGCTGAGGGGAGGGGGGCTGGAGTCCAGAACTGTGCCGTAGGTTTCATTACTTATTATGCTGGGAATGAAGGCCCTCTGCTTTTCCCGAACTGCGCTGACCACATCCCGAGCCAGAGCAGACATGTTGGGCTGCATAGGGACGCTGCCTGGCACGAAGCAACTAACAGGACGTTCCTCGCGCTTTTGAGGGATGGGCTACCACACATTAAGAAGAAAGACATATTTAAAAATGTATTTGACTGTATATATATCTAAATGGTTCTGTGCAAAAGTCTTAGTCCTATACAATGACAGCAGTAAAAATGTATCTAGATTTATTGATATTGAACATTTTTGAGCTGGTGAAGAGAACATGGATCTCCCAGTCAAAAGTAATACTGGACTTCCACAAGATACATGTTGATATACTTTACATAAAATCACTTTTTACTCTGTAATGTTATTCGTATTGATTCTTTTTAATGTAATATTTTAGTACAATTAATGTTGAAAAAAATATTATTTTTGAAGGGTTTTGCATGGTACTGAATATTTAATCATTCAGCTTAAAATATTTCAAGCTTAAAACCTCTCAGCAGGTCTAAATACTAATGTAAGAACTATGTGAGTGAGCTTGTACCTTATCCTCCATTTCATCATCGCTTTCATCCAGGTCTTCGTTGTGCAGACACCACTCGTACTCCACATGCACATGGACGTTAAATTTGCCAGTTTGAGCCTGGGTCAACTGCCAATGACAGATGAGAGAGGAATTAGTACAGTTCACATAGGCCCCTTTATTAACAGTAGAGACCCTGTAGCTTAGTTAAAGCAATAAATCATCTCTAGTGTATTTAAGTCACACCAAGTAGATTTTGGTAGTTCATAAGGATAACGTAATGCATTTTGAAAGTACAGAACTACACAGCTACTCTAATTTACTGTCTTTCTTTCATTGTTTATACATTTACGGCATTTAGAAAGACACTTTTATCCAAAGTGATATCCATTCCCTAACTACAGGGGACAGTCTCCCTGGAGCAATTTGTGGTTAAGTGTCTTGCTCAGAGACCCAGTGGTGGTGATGGAGTTATGATTAGAACCCAAGACCTTGTGGTCCATAGGCATGTATTCTACCCACTTAGCTAACTCCACCCCCACGTTAGCCCTACGTTAGCCTGGAGTTGTGTGATTAATTTAAGGAAATGAAAAAAGCGTCCTCGACCAAGATTATGGGTAATCCTAGATAAAAAATATTTTTGAATGGCGACTTACCATTGGCACTGCAATTCCGTATCAAAATCGGAATTAGTTTTAACGACATGCAAGGAAAATTACTTGTTGCTCAAAATATACTTATAATATTCTAAACAAGAATAAATAAACGTAGCATGTACCACAATGATGCAGGATGCTAAAAAAAAGCCGAAATAAGTATGAAAAACAAATCTGAAGTGTCCCACAATGATGCAGGATGCAAAAAAGCTGAAATACATATGGAATAAACAAATCTGGAGTGTATAACTAGTTGCTATATATACAGGAATTTAGTGGACCTGGTAGCATTTTTATATTTACTTGGCAGTTTATTCATATGAGCAATATATAATGCTTCTAGTGTACAGATTTCAGACTTTATGTATAGTAGTGTATGTATAATATATGTATAGTATGCTCAGACTTACAGGTAATTTTGCAAGGATTGTCTGTGATAATGTATGACTGATTTACACTAGACTTGTGACCAACACACACAGAATCAGAAGTGTACATTTGCATAAATCAATAATGTTCCTACCAGTTCCTCACACTGCAAGTGCTTCAGCCGCTTAGCCATGTCCAGAGGAGTCTCTCCTGCTTCATTAGCTGAGAGGAAAACAGAGGCAGAGCACATCATGAATACACAGGGCATTAAAACACTCTGTACAGAGCCAGCGAAAAGCTTTGTACACGTTTTTTTCTATATTTGAATGTCACTCACTTAATATTTACTAAAAACGCTCATTACTCTTTGCTATAAAATAAATTAAAAACTCATTTTGAGTACCTTTATCAGCCAGCAAATATCACAATTTTATGTTGCACTACTAATCTACATAAAGCCACCGAATATAATCATAATTATAATGCGAATCACCAGACAACTGTTATGTATTTAACAAGCTGTTACGTCACAACTAATCGGATAAAAACCAGAACAAAAGCTAACTAGAGCCTTTAAATTTAACTAGAGGCTTTATATTGACAGGACAATCCAGAGTTTGACTCTGCATCACCACACAACCATTTAATAGCACGCTTATTAATACATATTCTTATTAAGGAAACTTTTTATTTGTCATATTTTCATATATAATTTTTTTTGTTTATGTTTAAGAAAGAAATGAAAGAAATAGATAGGTGATAAAAATCTGTGTTGTGCAAAAACGTTGTTTGGTGGTGTACATTCATAAATATTTGAATATGTTTGGTGTTTGTCCAGGTGTGGACGAGGTAGGAACTGGGACGTTGTGACTATGTAGTGTCTCTGTTTTAATGGCCAGGTCTCTTACTGATGTTGATGGAGGCTTTGCTCCTTAGCAAAAGTTTCAGGCATTCACTGCTGTCTGTCAGGCAGCAGTAGTGCATCGCTGTGTTTCCTTTTGCTGTTTGTTTATCCAGGTTCCCACTACACAAACACACACACACACACACACACACATATCATGTGGAATGATAAACTGAACACTGAACATAATAATCTTGTTTTAATGATGTAGCAACATCATTGCAATGCTGTCTTACCTGTTCTGTGAAAGGAAGTCTACAATATGGAGGGAGTTTCTGTCCACCATCCGCACTGCCAGGTGTAGTGCCGTCTCGCCTGCCTCCTGGGAAGAAAACCAGACAGCAATCAGAAAATTCAGTGTGAACAGTTTTATTTAAGTACGACTACAAAAATCTGGGCCATTTCAGTATAGATACTACTTTACGGTACCACGAAGTGAAATAAAGTGACAGTAGATGCCTCTTTCCAGTTCACTAGCAGCTCTGGATTAGAACTAGCACTACAGGGCTAATTAACCGAATCATTAATCTAATCATGCATCTAATTAGTGTAATATTATCATGAATTTCATTAACCTAATATTTAAGCTAATCATGCAAACCAAATCTTTGAAACAAAATAATGCCTAAGCCATTGCATTTAATTTAAACTACACTGATTACTCACACTTAAGTAATTTTAAAAAGGTTTGCAGTGAGCATCATGTAAACTGTATGACTAAACCATTCCATGATTCCTTTAGATCTCAAATAATGACATATACTGTTACATTAACCCTAACAAGAGTATGCTTAATTTTAAATTTTGTCTGTTTACGGGATGTTAAACACTGTCAAAAAACACTTCCAGAGGTTTCTTTAGATACAAATGTGTGCAATGATGTGCATGATGCTCACTGGTGGGATTTTATAAGCTTCAGTATCTTGTTAACACCGTAGGCTTGGTAGATTCTGTGAAAAACTTCAATTTGATCCAAACCTGAGGGGTTTAAATAGTTTTTAAATTCTAAATACTACTATTTTTGTGTGTCAGGTGCTTCTAAAACAACATGTATGGCACTGTTTTACTCACATGCTCATTTGGCATAAAGGTCGTCTCCGTCAGGTCCACTCCTTCAGAGTAAACCTGCAGTAAGGAGAAAATGTCCCGGTTCCTTACAGCCTCATACAGGCTACGCAGTCTTGCAGGTGCATCCATACGCCTGCGCTGGGCATAGAACTTTTCCGTGTACTTAGCTGTGATGAAGTTTTTCCGACTCTGCCTGATGGACAGACATTAAAATGATATATTACACAGTTTCACCTTCCTAAAAATCTAGAGACCAACACCATTAACACAGTAGTTTTTAACATCAGTCAAAGTCAGGACACATATGCTAAATTTTACGTGTTTCAGTAATAAAGAAAAGAGTATGGATCTTTCTCTTGAGCATGAAGTGTGGGATCTCACTAATACAGACTCACATGTCACTAGAAGGGTTCGGTTTGGATACACCATCTCCTGAGAGTTTCACCTCCATGATGTCATTGAAGACTGCATTCCCCACATTTCTTGCCAGCTGCCAAGAGATTCAGTAGCGTTATGAAGCTGTTGGTGAGTAATACCCTGCTGTCCACCCTGAACATTTACCAAGACTTACCAGCAGCTCTGATGTTCCAAGCACATCTAAAGTAAGAGACTGTATTCTGGAGTAGTGCACACCCATTTCCCGGTGGATGCCAGAGCATTCAATGCAGACCAGAACTCCCAGATTAGTGGAGAGCCATGTTGGGTCTGCAAGAATAACATAACAAGAACAGAGATACAGCAGCTCCTAAAACAGATGACAGATATGGTGCCTTCTTTTTTAAGAAAACTGTTATTTTTTTCAGCCAAGAACCCCTTCTGGAACAAGTTCCACGAATTCCCACACGGTAATTATGTGGGAATTATTGAGTTATAATATACAAGTAAGTGGTTAGAAATAGCATGGCAGTTTTTCGTTATCATGCTTTATACTTTTTGGAACCTAAAAGAATATTCGGTACATAAAGAACACTGATCAAATGAGAGAATAATGTAAAAATAAATCCTGAACCAGAAATGTCGTATATGGATTTAAACTGTAGTAGCAGCCATCAATAAACTTCCATTCATTTATTATTTATCTATCCCTGTGGTCACATGGCCGCTGGCTGTTACACTGTATTTGCTATTAACTCCTTTTTTTATGTTATATTTATTTATTCTGAATTGCTGATTAAGTTTTGCACATATGAAGTATATGATCACATTCCAGAACTGTGGCTTTCCACCTGGCTGCTGATTTTTGGTTCTTAAAATTCAAATGCATCTAGTTCAGAGTTTATATTTGTTGTATATTTGTGTGTTGGTTCAAAATATTAGTTGTTAGGAACATTTCTTGTCGGCTAAAAAAAAACATCCCACACAGGGAGGACCCTCACACAAACACATTCACACTGAAATCAATGTTTCAATTAATCTCATATGCATCTCTTTGGACTGTGGAGGGAAACCCCCACAAACACAAGGAGGACATACAATCTCCACACAGAACAGACCCACGGTTAGGAAACCCAGAACCTTCTTGCTGTGAGGTGACAGGATTGTCCCAGTCCATCATTAAACCTGAATTCCATATTTGTGTCTATTTTTATAGATAATCGTGATTAATACAGTGTCAGTTTCTAATACACACTAGTTGCATCAACACCCTATAGTTACAACACAGCATAACTTATGCTGTCCAAACTGATGTTTATATACCTTATAAAAATGTAGCCTGTGTCATGAACAAACAAACTGATGCCTGATGATGAATGAATATGGCTTTAACTGAAAGTCAAAGAGAAGGTGAGGAGGAAGAATGTGGAACAATGAAGAAGACGACTCACTTGGAGCACCGCAGTCGCAGCAAACATCGTTTCCACTCATCCTCTTCACCTCATTCACAATGGCTTTGGTTAGTTCCTGCACAATGTTGTTCTCCTCCTCATCCTGGTCCCCCTTAAAGGCATTGTTCAGGGCCTCCTCCTTACTGTTCTGCAGAACAGACACCCATCTGCAACAGTAATTAAATAAATGAGCAAGTACTACATTCAATTACATTCTTTACTGATTAAGGACAGTGTATAGTTTTTATATTATATTGTTGTGTTTTATAGTTTTTATACTGTTGGTTGTGCTTCTTGTACTTTTGTTCTGTCCAATTTACGGCTATAACAAATTCCCCACTTATGGAACTAATATAGGGTAAACTTGGGTTATCTTATCTCAATTCTTAGTTTCTGTGTCTCTTTATATACTATTTTCTGTTATTATATATATCCTGAACTCACATTTGACACTCCGTGTCATCTTCTGCTTGAAAATGATATGTTCTATCATCTGTTTCAAAAAGAAGAAATGAATGATCAGAAAGGAATGTCAGAATAGCAATTAATTAAGACTCGGTTTACAGGCATTAACAGAAAACTTCATGTCTGTGGCAGACATAACTCACGTGATATGAGATCAAAGCTCTTCTTATCATCTGGATTGCATTTCACTTGGCAGGTTAACAGGTTAAGCCGGGCTGGTGGTGAGGTGTTCACCTAGAAAGAAAAAGCGAGCTCTTATGAACTCCCTCAATTGCACTTGCACAAGAGAATAAAAGAGACTCCTTAAACTCAAGCTTGTAATTCAGTAATTACTCTAAAAGATGAAATTCATGTTTTTTTTCCTTAAAAATTCTGTATAATCAAATAGTTATGATGCAAGCAAAGTCATTATGACCAGTCATTAGCTGAGCAGCTAATTCAGCAAATGTTTTCATTTTGCACTATTCTGATCTTCTCAAATCAAATTCAAATTTTATTAGTCACATGCACAGTCATACAAGTACAACATGCAGTGAAATGTTTTCTTCTGCATTGAACCCATTCACTAAGTGAAGCAGTGGGCTGCCAAATTAAGCGCCTTCTCCTCAGTGCTTACTTCCCATCCGTGCTCTCTGAATGTGTTTGATCTGTGTTTGCACATTCAGAACTAGAGTAACCCGATGTTCGCACGTGACTGATGTCAGACAGAGGGTTAACTGATCAGTGCTTGAAGTGGGAAAAAATTAGTGCAGGAACTCTAATTTTCCGACATATTCTCAGGCCACATTCTGCGTCGGATCAGTTTCAGGAAGTACCGGAACGCAGAAAAAGTTCAGGCCCACTTCAAGCACTGGTGATGATAAAGAAACCTGTTTAGGGAAGAATTCAAGCACATTTATTTAGGAAGCAATGCCCAGACTGAATCTTACTCCATGGAACATGGTAAAATATCCGTTCTTCACAGAGCACTTCCTTTTCTGCCAAACCTTCCTCAGCCTGAAAACAGCACAAAAACAGGAGACATTACAATTCAGCACTTATTCAGGTGAAAATAATTGATTTCATATTCATAGCCAAACACTGTATTATGTTTGCTGTCCAAAAAAACATATATCTTCAAAATATCTCCAGGAGAACACATTATGGTTGGGAGATGGTACAGAAATATTAAAAACTCTGTGTCAGAACTATTGCTTGTTATTATTGCTTGTTCCTTTACTATAATTTTGTAATATTACGACTAATTTTGTTTACTCACATAATTATATTCTATTAACAGTCTGGATCATCAGATCCGGCATTTACATTTCCAACTTACACATCCAATAATTTTTATTCAATTCAAATTATCAACAAAATATCAAAATATTAAGTAGTAAATATTAATTAACAAAATATCACTTTGTAATGAACCGGTATCAATATGATGCATACGAAAAAATTCTAATTGATTTACAGCTTCTTTGTCAATGGCTATCACTACCACTGTGAGTTCCAATGGCTAAAATATGTACTAAAGTTGTTGTATTATTGTCATTAAAGGAAATTGATTATATCCAATTGTTACACCCCATATCTGTTAAAACAATGAGTATTTCATATCTAAGTAATGGCATTTGTTGTATGTAAGGCATTATCTTCACCCTTCACTGCGCTTGGCGAGCACCCCGGAGCGCTCTGTGCCATAGGCCTTGTTCCCCTGCAGCTGGTGTAAACTGTAGCCTGTGTTCGTTTTGGCCTGAGAGTCCTGCCAAAGTCAAAGACATGCAGTTTGAACAGATAAAGCATTACTAAAGGATTTTTTAAAAAGGCAAGGCTTTAAAATAGCCCAGTGAACAGAATGAATTTGAAGAATGATAGGAATGGACTGATGTTGCTTTTACTTAACATTGCTACACCAAGATTTCTGTTAATAAAAGTTCCTTTAGGGCACACCATGATCTTCTTTACTCAGTAAATGGACACTCCTGTCCTTATACTTATATGATAGCTGATGTATATATTTTTACTGTTTACATTAGGTCATACTGTGTCCTAAACCCCATCAGCTGGGGTGTGTAAATGGAATAGACATGGATAACTTCCTGTGTTTTTTGAAAGCTGGATCCAGCACTACTACAATTACAAGTAAACAAGTGCTTACAAGCAGAGCACATTCTGCTATGCACAGTTTTGTGTTTCCACATTCATTATAACACAAGAACAGCTGGGCAACAAACCAGAATCAGCTGTGTTCAGGAACAGCAGGAAAAAACACAAAAATGGGCTGGTTTAGGAAATGCTGACTTAGATGATTGACTATATTTGTGGAAACAGTGGAAAATGTAAATGAGGTGATGTTGCTTTTACTTAACATTGCTACACCAAGATTTCTGTTAATAAAAGTTCCTTTAGGGCACACCATGATCTTCTTTACTCAGTAAATAGACACTCCTGTCCTTATATTTATATTATATTATATTTAATATTTAATATGTTTTCAAAATTCTAAATTCGGAGGCTCACATCTTTCTGTTCTGTTTGTAAGGATGTCTTTAAAACATCTCGAAGTTGGGTCAACTGTTTCCTTTCTCCATCCTGCCCCTGTTTAATCTGAAATCAGAAAAGATTCAAATGAAACACTTCACACAGCACATAATACACAAAATGGTAGACAGTACTAGAAGGCAAAGGTAACTCACAACTGTGAGGTCTGTAGAAAGTTTTTCCATTGCTGGTTTGAGATTTTCCACAACTTTCAACCCATCCTGAAAGAAACTGGACATAAAGCAAGTATGAGACTGCCGATTTGGTTCAATCAGCTGAAGAAGTACCACCAAAGGACTGAGCTGTTTTGATCTTTAGAATCCATATGCCACGTACTTGCATTGGGCATGAAAATATTTGATAAGATTCTGCACCAGGTCAACCCCCTTCTTGGTTTTGATTTCGTTCACCTTGAGGAGATACTGAAAGACAAAACAGGTCTCAGAAGAGTAGCAGCCACGAGACATGAAAGCATTCTGGATATAAACATGCCTTTACACAAACTTCCTTACCACAGATCAGCCAAGACGGGTGTCACTATGAAACCAAACCCCTTAATTTTACCCCTTAACAAAACCTTAATTTTTACTTCAATTTCCAGGAAAGTAAGGAAAATTAAGTGGAAAAGTGCACAGATTAAATCTGATTAAAGGGTAAAACTACTGAATTTTTCCCTTATTTTTAAATTTGGCCCTTCAATAACTGAGACTCCTGAAGAAAATGCCATATGTTTAGGATTAAGGGGTTTCACACTCAACTTAAATCCACTTTTAAGGTAAAATTAAGGGAAAAGTTTACAAATTAATGGCCACTTAATTCAAATGAAGGTGTTTGGCATATTTTCATGGGTAAATTAACAGGGTATCTGCAGGCTTAAGCAAGCAAAATTTAAGACTTTTTAAAACTTTTTTTAAGACCACTTGGATAAAATTTAAGACCCTACATTCCCAAAACAGCAAACAGCATGTGACCACCTTACAAATAGTTGGAACACTTATCGGAATTGAAAGCTCTGAAAAACAACTGAAAGTGAAACAAAAAACATTATAGACTATTAATTTCCGTGAAGTGAATACGGGGAATAAAATAAGAACATTCCAATCGCATTGATACAAAAAGGCAAAACACCAAAATACACAAAAAGCCAAAACACTAATTTGAAATTCGCTAAATTCTTTAGAGATTATCAGAAAAAAGTCTGGAGTCTGTGGTATTTTAAGACCTTTGAACTCTGGATTTAAGGATTACTCGTCATTTTTAAAGATATTAAAGACCTTAATGCTGTAAAATCTAATTTAAGACTTTTTAAGACTATTTAAGGATCCGCGGATACCCTGATTAAGGTAGAGTTAAGCATATTTTAAGTACATTGTGTTTCATAGTGTGCAGAGTCCAGATTTTTCTCTATTAGTTTAAAGCGGGAGATGTGATAGTGTGGATAACATACACTAGAAGTCTATTGCCACTCAGATCCAGTTCTTCAAATCCAATGGCACAGCCTTGTTGATATGGTTTATGACTCATTATGACATACAGAAATTAAGCCCAACAATGTGGACAGCCATTTTAAAAAATTGTGTGTGTTTTCACAAACAACCCCGGATTTATGAGAGAAATATGATCCATGTCCTCCTTACAACTGCTTGGGAAATAACAGTGTTGTCTGTAATGGCCACCTGATGCAGTATACATTTTTTTAGTTTAGACTAAGTCATACTGTGTCCTAAACCCCATCAGCTGTGGTGTGTAAATGGAATAGACAGGGATAACTTCCTGTGTTTTTTGAAAGCTGGATCCAGCACTACTACAATTACAAGTGAACAAGTGTTTACAAGCAAATACATTCTGCTATGCACATTTTTGTGTTTCCACATTCATTTCAACACAAGAACAGCTGGGCAACAAACCAGAATCAGCTGTGTTCAGGAACAGCAGGAAAAAACACAAAAATGGGCTGGTTTAGGAAATGCTGACTTAGATGATTGACTATATTTGTGGAAACAGTGGAAAATGTAAATGAGGTGTGTTTGCCAACTTGTTGCTTTAAGTTAGGAGCGTAGAATTTTCATTTTAATATATTTTAGATGTTTTACCTTGATGAAATCCCAGCAAAATAGATATGGATAATGCAATTGCTATAGTGCCATACATACAGAGACAGAGTAGAATCTACAACATATGAATCTGTCAACTACAACCGACAACAAGTGTATATCAGATTGAATGCAGTTACAACAACAAACATATGTTTTCATTATCTTGCTAATTTAAACTACTTATTATGAGCAGTAATTCCTGAACACAGGGGGTACTTTAGAACCCCCACAGCTGATTAAAAATCCTTTACCTCACACATCTGGAGCTGAAAGGCACGTCTCTCTTTTTCCATCTCCTCTGCGATCTCTCCTCCACTGATTTCAGTCCTGATCATACCATGCTGCTTAGCGTGCTCACGCTTTTCCTTCTCAATTTTACTCCTAGTCAAGAAGTAGAAAGCAAATATGGCATCTTTAAATAACTACATGCTGTCTTTGTCTAATCATCATACATTCACATGATAGACTTGAGCTAACACATATTTGCTGTTGTGTTTCACCACCAGAGCTTTATGCTGTGACTCAGACATTCCAGTGAGCTCCCATAATAAAGTTTCTTTGCCATTACCACTGTTTGTTCAAGGCAAGGCTCCACAGCATGATAAGCAATGGAGCTATAAGGCCAGCCCTCTGAATCAATGGTCTGAAATGAGATTGGTTCTGCACTATATGAATGAACTACGTCCCATCTGAACATGAAGTCAATATGACAGAACTCACAAGGCTTAGCAGAGGGCATGCCATTCTTTGTAAACAAATAAGTGTGAGAAAATGCAAACTTACATAATTTTCTAGTTAAATTTCCAGGTTTGCTTATTTTGTTTTGCACTGGAGCAAAAACGATTATGTATCTGATGTATAACATCTTCACATATGTGCCTCACACTGTGTGAAATTGTTAGGAAATCTCAATTAGACTTTGTTGTGTAGGTTCTGATACTATATGATTTATAAAAATTGCACAGTGAAAACCAGTAGTTGTCATTCAGGGGGGTCTGAAGTGAAACAGTTCCCTATAGAGAAGCCTACCGGTTATTTTATAGTGGACCAGAGCTTGCAACATTGTAAAATATGTAGAAATATCCAAAATGGCCAGCGAACCTACATGTGCCGTCCTATTTTTATCCGAAATGCTAATAATGATAATATAGTGACAGGGAGAAATCAGGGAGAAGCTTACTGTGATGATGCTGTTAATATTCTGCAGCTATAAACACAATGAGAACTAAATTAGCAAAGAATATGTCTCAGCTGATCCACCTGAGCTAAGGGGAAAACTGTGTAAATAAAGAACTATCCCTTTATCACACAGGTGCCACTGTTTTGTTCTTGTTCTGCTGACCTCTTACATTCCAACAATTTCTTAAATTACTTGTTGTGTTCACTACTTCCACCCCACAAAACCTGGTAGTCTAGTTTATCAAACACCAAGATAAAACATCAATCATCCCAAAATAGCACCGTCTTAACAACAGAAACATGAGGAAGGCTGGGAAATATTTTAATGAATGGAGCCTACACTTTGGTTTCATAGTCCTTCCAGGCTTTATCGAAAGGTTTCTTTAGATCCTGTGGACACAAAAGAAAGATCACTGAAGAATGAAGAGCTTTTACTTTAACATAGATTTTATTTTAAATAATTCATCAGCATTTATTGTCATTCCTAAACACCTGTTTTTAAATGTGTGTTTACATTTGTCGTGTTTATATCATAGTAATAATAATTATTATAATAATAGGTTGAATATAGAGCTCCTACCCCTTTCACTCCTTTCAGGTCTCCTTTCAGTAGACTGTCTAAAGGAAAAGTGATGATGTTGTTCATGTTCTGCAGCTGTAAACACAATGAGATGGGGAAGGTTAAGAGTAGGATGACTGCAAGTGGCAATAGAAAAGTCCCGGTCTCTAATTGCTCCTGTGTGTGAGTGTGTGTGTGTGTGTGTAAAAAAAAAAGCAGAGAGACAACAAAAGAGGTGTTTAAGAGGTGCTAAATAGTCTTTAAGATTTCAGAGGATTTTTCTGTAAATGACTGCTACAAAAAAGACTTTCTAATACTGGCCTTGTATGGTAAAGTAATACAATGAGTGCCCTGGTTCCCACAGCAGACTGAGAAAGAACAGCTAAGTGGTGCGGGGGAGAGAGAGCAAAAGAGAGAGAGAGAGAGAGAGAGAGAGAGAGCAAGAGAGAGAGAGAGAGAGAGA
>JBBKCR010187070.1:0-13903 GCA_037577295.1 Ladigesia roloffi | reverse complement strand
CTCAATATTACAGTAATAACACCAGTGTTCTCAATATTACAGTAATAACACCAGTTTTCTCAATATTACAGTAATAATAACAGTGTTCTCATTATTACAGTAATAATAACAGTGTTCTCAATATTACAGTAATAATAACAGTCATCTCAATATTACAGTAATAATAACAGTCCTCTCAATATTACAGTAATAACACCAGTCCTCTCAATATTACAGTAATAACACCAGTGTTCTCAATATTACAGTAATAATAACAGTGTTCTCAATATTACAGTAATAACACCAGTGTTCTCAATATTACAGTAATAATAACAGTATTCTTAATATCACAGTTATAATACAGTATTTTTAAATTGCCAGTATTTTTATTCCTACCAGATTTCAAGTTTGCCTATGAATGCTCAGACTGAGATTTTGTTGAATGTTTATATAGTGTAATTAATTCTCATTCATATCCATTTCGATCCAGTTTGGTCTGATAATGACTGGAAGCTGTCAGTTGATTATGATGATTAGCCTTTTGTAACTGCAAGCATTTGCTCTTATTAATGTTTTTGTTTGAGCTCTGGTTGGTATTCACACACTTTTTCTTCGTCTCTCTCCCGACCCTCAGGATTCTCTCTTGATTCCGGTAAGATGTTAACCCAGAAGGACCAGATCACCGTGGTTGCCGGAGCCCCGAGAGCCAATCACAGCGGAGCGGTGGTCTTTCTGAAGAAGGAGTCTGAAACCTCGGGCCAGCTGATCGCGGAGTATATTCTGGAGGGGGAGGGTCTGGCCTCCTCATTCGGCTACGACCTCGCAGTGCTGGACATCAACAGAGACGGGTGAGACCAGGACCGGGGCGCGGGGGAGCTTTAGCGCCCCTAGTGGTGACATGAGCTCCCCTGAAAACATGATTTGTGAAATTTTGTGAGCTCTAAAATGATATTACCAAATTAATGCCATTTTGGGCATGCGTTTTCTCACAGGTTTAATTTAAGTCTAATAAAATTATAAATGATATTTAGATTTTATTAGTAGAAAAGTAAAAACAGCCTGCCTGCACAGTCATGGGGGCGCCGCCTGCAGCCCCACCCAATCCCCCAAACCCCCCATGTGCTCGCTTAGTAATCAATACCTGTTTACACGACTGTTGCCGACACGTCGAATAGATGAAAGCAACAATGCATGTTCAGCTATTTCTTTAAAACGAAAGCCAAACAAGCTGATCAAGAAGACCAACCCTCTGCTGGTGGCACATTGGACTTAGGAACTGAACCGGGAGAGGCAGCTAAGAGTATTTATCAGTAATAATCTCATATTGTGTGTTCGGCTCTGTGTACAGCCCTATAGTCTACCGCCCATGTGAAATGATGAACATTTTTGTGTTGAGAAGTTCATTTAAATAAACAGTCAAACGTTTTCTGGTCAATAAAAATAAAGAACCAAATGGTGGTTTTCTGACCTGCTGTCTCTGGTCACTCCTCCACAGATGGCAGGACCTTGTCGTCGGAGCTCCTCAATACTTTGAGAAGAATTCGGACATCGGTGGGGCCATCTACGTCTACATCAATCAGAAAGGGAACTGGAATAATGCTGTTAAGACCAGAATCGATGGAGCCAAAGACTCTATGTTTGGGCTGGCGGTTGAAAACCTTGGAGACATCAACCTGGACGGATTCAACGGTGTGAATTTTTGTTGGCATTCGTGGAGATTTACTACCAAAAAGTCATTTTGTACCATTTCTGTTGGTGTGTTTGTGATGAGACGATCACACAAAGCCAAGATTATAATATGATATAATATATATAATATAATAAAAATAATAACAATAATAATAATAACAATAATAATATTAATACATTTTATCTATAGAGTGCTTTTAAAGATACTCAAATACGCTTTACATGGAGATACACTACAATAATAGATGAAGTGGTGTGAACATTTGCCTCTGTTGCAGACTTGGCGGTGGGGGCCCCCTATGATGATAAAGGAGAAGGGAGCGTGTACATCTACCACGGCACGGCCAGCGGCCTCAATGAAAAACCTGTGCAGGTCCCGACTCCACTCCCTCTTCATTTATCTCATGTTTATCTCATCCAAGGCATCTTTCTTTCTCTTTTTTCTCAAAGATGATCTCTTTTCTTGTATTAGGTGTTGGCAAAACATTAAAACTCTTTTATCTCCTGAGAGATTAAAAGCTTCAAAAATATGTCAACACCATTTGCTTCCCATAGCCGATGCAAAACAAACGCTTATCGAATTTCACGCATAAAAATCTCAAATATCAACAGTGTTTAGCCACCCTCCTCCTGGAGATCTACTCTCCCTCCACTTTAGGCTCCAGCCTGCATCACACGCTCTCCCAGATCCGCATGTTGACACGGATCAAAACTCCCAGCGTCTCGTAAACAGACTTCAAAACTGGTCGGGTCAAGATCAGTGTAACTGTTTGTCAAGATTTAATAAAAAATTACCAGATGTAGGCGTTCTACCCCCAACCCTAACCCATAAATGGCCCGGTAAGAGCTCCGTAAGAGAATTCCGAAAACAAGGCGTATTTTTTGCCCGTAAAACCAATGTGTCACGATATGGTCCGGTCCGTACCAGGACGGCGAGGAAACTTCCATAGTGAATGGATTTATTAAACACAGGACACACAATACATACACTGGGCAAAAAACGAAAACTAAACGAGGCTCGAGGACCTGACGAGAAGGATGAGGGGAAGTGTTGGTACGAGAGGAGTAGAGGAGGAGGCAGAGGATAGGAAAGGATCTGTGAGAGAAACCGAAACAACATTAAAGACCCGACAACACCACAAATGACAGAGCCCCTTAAATAACCCAGTCCCTAGTCCTTCAGCTGTAGGACATTTCCTGTCCCGCAATGACCCCCAGCGGTCTCAGCAGGAATCGTGAGACAATGTTTGCGTTTCTCCAAACACTGTTTTTTTAGCGACCAGTCGCTCTTCCATAAATTGTATTTATAATTTGGCATCCCTATCTCAGAACACCGTCACTTTTGGAAAGCTTGATTCGCCCCTGCGCTCTTCTATGTAGTTACTATAGTTATTCATGTTCTTTTTGATATTCTTTTTTATATTACACCTATAACTCCTGCCATTCCTCATTTGGTCGTTGAGCTGCATTCTTTGCATCATTCCCCTCTCCTTCCATCCAAACTCAAGTGCTCATCTTGGCTTTTTCTTTTGGTTTGTACCAGGTCCTGAAAGGAAAAGATATGCAAATTAAACTGTTTGGATACTCCTTAGCGGGAAATATGGATTTAGACAATAATCAGTACCCCGACCTGGCCGTGGGATCCCTGTCCGACACTGTAGCTGTGGTCAGGTGAGAACACACTCACACAATTTGATGGATTTTTATAGCTTATAGACTAATAAAGCTTGAATCACTGCTCATAGGACCACATTTCATACTTCATTTGGTATTCATTCATTTAAATACGTGTTTTTAAACCAGCAAGATGTTAACTATAATGAATTTTGCTGTAATTATGTGTTGAATGCATTATATGGCATTACCTTGGACACAATGGTTCTTTAGAGAGACATTTTCGGTACCTGTGATGTGTGAAAAGCCCTTTATTGACTCCAATTATGTCACGTTAAGGATCCTTAATGGTTCTTTTTACTGTTAAAACAGATTTTTAGTTATTGCCATAGTGCTAATATCGTATCTGTTGCAGATCCCGTCTCTGCTTGTTGTTGTTTTTACTAAAGAACCCTTGAAGAACCCTCTTTGTAGGATGAAATCCCGTGACAGTGGTGTTCTCTGGTTTCACACATTACAGGTCCAGGCCGGTCGTCAACATAGAAAAGTCTGTAACCACAATCCCGAAGGAGTTGGACCTAACCAAGAAGAACTGTGGAGACACTGTATGGTGAGAGAGAGAGCTGTTTTAACGACTTTCTTTACCGCTTTTACATGTTGGCACGCATTTCCAAACGACACTGATGTGTTTTCACAGCCTTCAGGTGCGGACCTGTTTCAAATTCACCTCCAACTCCAAAGACTACAGCCCCGCCATCAGTGAGTGTCTGAGCCTTCTCGCTGTAAAGAAATCAGAAGAACTGCAGTTTGGCTGCAGTTTATGTTCATTTAAATGTTTTATTTATTTATGTATTTTTTGCTAATGGTGCTTCCTGATTGGCTATCTGTTAGCATCAGTCATTAATCACTATTTCTATCATTATTTTAATGAATACAGTTTATTTAAAGCACCAGTGTTTATTCATGTTTGAGTTATCATCAGTGCAATGTTTTTCTTTATTTTATATAAAATATTTATTTAGTTATTTATTTTTTGATTGGTTAAATTAAACCAGTGGGACTTGACTAGCAATGATGGTCATGTTAGCATCACAGGTTGTCTGGTTGATTGATTGGTTAGTTGGTTGGTTGATTGATTGATTGTTTGATTTGATTCAGTGCAACAGTGCCACTTAACTGGGAAGGATGGTTATCTGTTAACACCAGTGATTATCTGTTTGGTTGGTTGGTTGGTTATCTGTTAACACCAGTGATCATCTGTTTGGTTGGTTGGTTGGTTATCTGTTAACACCAGTGATCATCCGTTTGGTTGGTTGGTTGGTTGATTGATAATCTGTTAACACCAGTGATAATCAGTTTGATTGATTGGTTGGTTGATTGATTGGTTATCTGTTAACATGAGTGATTATCTGTTGGATTGATTTGTTGGTTGGTTGGTTGATTGGTTAACTTTTAACACCAGTGATTATCTGTTGGATTAGTTAGCTGGTCAGTTGATTGATTGATTGATTGATTGGTTGATTGTTTTTAATCAATGTAGCAATTCCACTTGACTGGCAAGAATGGTTATCCGTTAACATAATTGATTATCTGTTTCATTGATTATTTGGTTGATTGGTCGGTTGATTAATTGATTAATTGATTGATTGTTTAATTCATTGTAGCAGTGCCACTTGACTGACAAGGATGGTTATCTGTTAACATCTGTGATTATCTGTTTCATTGATTATTTGGTTGATCGGTTGGTTGATTCATTGATTCATTGATTAATTGGTTGACTGTTTAATTGTTTGATTGTTTAATTAATTGTAGCAGTCCCACTTGACTGGCAGGGATGGTTATGTGTTAGGGTCAGTGCTACATGTTAAATCATGTGTATTTGTATTTTTTATAGTTTTGTTTATTCCAATCAATCCGTTCTCCCTCCGTCCATTCAGAAATGAAATACTCCATCCAGGTGGAAACAAAGAGGAAGATGCTGAATCTTCCCTCCCGAGTCACTTTCAGCCCGCGCTCCTCCACCGACTCAGAGTACGAAAGCACCGGAGTGCTGGACCTCCGGAGGCCTAACGAGGAACAGTGCGTTGACAGAACCCTGAAACTGCTGGTAGGACATCTCCAGCACTGACCTCAGTTCAGATTAGCCTCCACTTATCATCACCGGCCCGCTCCTATGGGAAATTATATTTTTAATTCTGTGCTTAAATATAACAAAACTATAGCGTGTAGAATTGCAGTAATGAACACTTTTCACAATCTTTTATACCTGTAGATTTGGATTTAGCCACATGCACATTAATAAAATCTGTAAGATACTAAGATTAGGAGTCCTTAATGTTCCACTCTGAGCAATAAGATCCATATATTTACAGATTAATTGATTAATTGATAGACTTTTCAATTAATTGTAGCAGTGCCACTTAACCGGCAAGGATGGTTATCTGCTAACATCGTGATGATCTGTTACATTGATTACTTGGTTGATTGGTCGGTTGATTAATTGATTAATTGATTAATTGATCGATTTTTTAATTCATTGTAGCAGTGCCACTTGACTGGCAAGGGTGGTTATGTGTTAGGGTCAGTGCTACATGTTACATCTGTATTTGTATTTTTATAGTTTTGTTCATTGGTTTATACAGTAATCAATGAACAAACCTAATACATTAATAGAATCTGTAAGATACTAAGACGAGGAGTCTTTAATGTTCCACTCTGAGCAATGAGATCCATATATTTACAGACGGATAGCGTAAGAATCTGTATGCCTCTATGGAGGTGATTTACAGTCGCTGGTTAGTGGGGTGACCCTGAGGTAACCCTGCACTGCACATGTGAATGTTTTGCTGTTGCCTCTTGTTATCGGACTCGGCTCCTTTCCTGTTCGAGCGGGTTTCTGATAATGTAAGGAATTTGCTGCCATCTGGTGGAAGGGTTTGCACTTTTTCACAATCAGAGAATATGTATATATATTTATATTTATATATACAAGTTTAGCACACACTGGACCGGAACCGGTTCTCACTCAGAGAGACGCTGATTTACAAAATATATATTTCGTCGCTCACACACAAAGATAAAAGAACAGTGGAAATGAACCCAAATATTTAATAGAATGAAAATAAAATAATGAAAAAAAAACCTACTGAACTCTGTCGAAACATTCAGGACCAGCCTGTCGCGATGTGTCCAGCATTTTTTCCTCTCTGAGCATGAAGAGCGATGAAGGCTTCTATCTATTTTGAGCTTTATAAATAAAAGCAGACAGGATAGTTGTTGCTTATTTCATATCAGTGACGTTCTCTCTCTTCTGTGTGAAGGAAAACCTAAAGGACAAGTTGAGAGGGATTCCCATAGAGGTGTCGGTGGAGATCCTGACCCAGCAGGGACGCAGGAAGAGACAAAGTGTCCTGAGCGAGCTCCTGCCCGTCCTCGGCTCCACCAAACCAGCCGTCAGTGAGGTACACCGGGGTCTCAGAATCAGAACTTTACTGATCCGGGAGGGAATCGCCTAAGTAACGACTTCAGACACACCGAGGCACAAAGACAAGACCTCTAGAAAATATAAAGTCCAAAGAAATCCAGTAAAACCTGCAGAAAAAAAAACGAATTTGTGTACAATATACACAAATCCTGGGTATCAATACTATAGATCAGTAACTTACAGTTAAGAGCATTGCTAATAAAACAAATGGTGATTAAAACTTTATTGTTATTGCTGTAATTTCTTATTTTGCTATAGACATGTGCCACTCTTCATTTTTCAATTACACAACACTAAGGACAAAAGTATTGGGACGCCTGAACTGACAGAGACATCAATCCAGAGACTTCCACTCTTCTTGGAAGACTTTCCGCAAGAATGTTTCTGTGGGAATTAGTGTCCATTCATTCTGTAGAGCATTTAATACTGTAGATAAAAAACACAGTTAAGTGAATTTTTCAGTAACACCAATAATAGTAAGGAGTCCGGTATTGTACTAGATCAGAAATATTGAAATAAAGGGATATTTTATGACAAAAGTATCGGGACACCTGACCATCACACTGACAGGGACTTTAATATGGAGTTGGTACACCTCTGCAACTAAAATAACCTCCACTAATTTTCTGTGGGAATTTGCGTCCATTCATTCTGTAGCATTTATGAGGTCAGACACTGATGCTGGACGAGAAGGTCTGGATCACAATCTCCGTTCCAGTTCATCCCAAAGGTGCTGGATGGGGTTGAGGTTAGGCTATGTGTGGACCAGTCAAGTTCTTCCACACTGAACTCCTCCAGCATGTCTTTATGGAGCTGCCTTGTGCACTGGGACACAGTCATGCTGGAATAGAAAAGGTTCTTCCCCAAACTGGGTCCACAAAGTTTAAAGTATGGTGTTGTACAGAATGTCTTGATCTGGTGAAGCTTTGAGATTGTCCTTCACTGGAAGTAACGGGCCCAAACCCTGGAAAACAGACGTGTCCCAATACTTTTGTCCATGTTGTGTAAATTACACTAATTTCCCACTGTGATTAACAGCTCTGACACTAATTTGGGTCTGACAGTCACTATGTAGTGGCCTTGTTAATGAATTATTCAAATGAATCACCAAACTGATGACCGTTGGTTGTTTCTTCCGTCGTTTCTGTGCCAGGTGAACTTCCTGAAGGAGGGATGCGGCAGTGATAACGTGTGTGACAGTAAACTGCAGCTGCAGTACACCTTCTGTTCCCGAGAGCCTAACAGAGACGTCTTTGAGAAACTGCCAGCGTGAGTTGACCTAAAAAAAAACAAAAAAGGACAATTACGGCTTCGTGACTTCCTGACCTACCTCACTTCATCCTGTCGCACATCCTCACGCCTGATGCAGACAGTAAAATCCATTATAAACCTGCTCAGGCCTAGAAAAAAAACCCTGATGTGGTTTCTGACCATATTTGACTAGACAGAACTCATGCATCATCATAAACCACACAAGCAAGTCTATTAGAGATCTCTCAACAACACAGACTGGTTTTGTCGAGTTATCTCTAGTTAAATATACATATAAATGAATATAATATACAAAAATGGAACTGGATGGAGTGTTAATACACAATACACATAAGAACTGTGTGGGGCAGGATATTATTATGTATGGTATGTTGTTTATATTAATACCCCAAACCCTTTATAGTTCCTATGTGTATATTGTATTTATACTAAAACTCGACCCAATACAGTTCTAGATGTATTTGTATATTATATCCCTGGTAATGTATTCACACTTTATCTTTACTATTTAATAAATGTAAAATTTTACTGTCTCTACTGTTTTCTAACTCTTTTCTGAGGTCAGGTATTGAATTTCAATGCATGTTGTACCATGTATGACACTGTAAGTGATAAATAAAATCTGAATCTGAGATGGTAGTCGGTGTGATCTTGAGGCTGTGAGTATAAGAGTATAAAATGAGATTTTTCTCATAGCAGCTTTGTGTTGTCTCTGTTGTTCTGGTAGTCCCAACGGAGTTCCAGTCATTTCACTCACCAACCAGAAGGAAATCGCTCTGGAGGTCACAGTGACCAATCAGAACGGAGAGGACGCGTACGAGGCGGTCCTGACCGGATCCTTCCCCAAAGGGCTCTCGTACTCCGCCTTCCGGAGCCTAGTGAGTCTCACTTAACGTCACGTCATCGTGTCGCCAAGTTTCATTTACAAACAAGTTGCAACGGACTGGAAAACTGTTTTAATCACATTATTTTGGCGAAAATGAGAAGGAAAAATGAATAACTTTGACTCAATAAGGAGACAATTTAATGTACTAACATCCAATTGGTGCAGTTACTGTATACTGTACTCAGCTGGAATTTATGTGTAGTACGTGTGTGTATGTGTGGACAAAAGTATTGGGACATCAGATCGTTGCACTAACAGGGACTTTAATGACATTATATTCAAAAACAGACCTTAAGATGGGGTTGTATGTGTGAACATATATATATATATATAATTTACATATGCCTTTTTTGTGTTCAGGACAAGCCAGTCACTTGTTTGGCCAATCAGAATGGATCTCAGGCTGACTGCGAGCTGGGGAATCCATTCAAAAAAGACTCAAAGGTAAGAATAGAGGACAGGAGTGAAACTAATGTCTTAATGCAAGTGTGGAAAGAAATCTGTGTTTATTGAACTGTTCCCGAAGGCTGTTTTCTACATCATATTGGGCACTGGCGGGATTTCGCTGGACATGACTGAAGTGGATGTTACGCTTCAGCTCAAAACGTGAGTCCTATTACCTGTGGGGTTGCAGGTCAAGACCATATTCTATTTTAGGTTCAAGGCAGATAATATATATATGTGTGTGTGTGTGTGTGTATGTGATGCAGGACCAGTAATCAGAAACCAGTGACCATATCGAAGAAGGCTAATGTGGAGACGGAGCTGCTGCTGTCCCTCTCTGGGTGAGAAACTCGCCCGCACCATTAAACATCCCTGGATAAATTCAGAACACCTCCGCTGTCTCAGGTCTGGGGATAATCTTGGCTCTGTTCTCTCTCCACCTTCAGGGTGGCGAAGCCGTCTCAGCTGGAGTTCACTGGGGCGGTCCGAGGAGAGAGCGCCATGAGGACAGAGTCCGACGTGGGCAGCCAGATCGACTATGAATTCAGGGTGACTACATTACTAACATTAATATGTACTTTATTGTGTATTATGCTGAGTTTTTGAGGTTAAAATTGGTTTCCACATATGTATTAGCTTCTAACACAGAGTTATATGTAATAAAAATACAACACAGACATGGCACTTCTATATGTGTGGATTATATATGAAGACTGGTCATCGTCGTGATCTTTGTTGAGACTTGCTGAGAAAATCTTATATTATAAGAGCACTGACCAGCGGCATGTTCCAATAGAGCAGTTAGCCTGTAATATATTTTATAGGTCTATATATGTGTGTATATATGTGTGTGTGTCTGTGTGTGTGTATGTAGTGCAGGACAAGTATATATATATTCATGTATATCTTACGAAAAGTACAATACTCATAGTTTTTATGTGACACCACTGGCTATTCCAACTAGTCAAATTGTGAGACTGAATATTCTGATGCACAATATATTATATTGTATTATATTTTGTTATATTATGTAATATTATATCGTATTATATTATATTATATTATATTATATTAAACCTTTGCAACCACTACAAATATATATCAACATTAACCATTTCATTACTTTTCCTCACTAGTAATTTTGTCATTTCCTCATGCTTTGGTTGAGTGAAATGGAACTAAGCTGCGATCCTTTTAAACACAAATTACAATCAAAGACTTTGTTTACACCTTGAATAAAAATATTCCTCACGCTCTTAAAATGTTGTTACACTCATCAAACAAATCGTTTCTGTAAAAGCTCTGAATGTGTGTTCACTCAGAGTCTGCCACACATCATCCAACAATAAGGGCAGCATGGAGCTTCTTTTATACAGTGATAGGAAACACAGAAGTACACAGAAAGCTGTCATTCAGTTATTCAGGCTTTCATTTAACTATGACCACACAAACACACACCCACACCCCAAATACTCCAGAGAACATTTTTAATAAATCCCCTTCTTCACTCCAGGTGAACCATTATATTTAGTAAATTCAGTTATCAGTGTAAGAGACTGACTGGTTCTTTTGGATTTTTGAAGATCATAAACCTGGGCAAGCCCCTGAAGTCCTTCGGCACCGCCTTCCTGAACATCAAGTGGCCTAGGAACACCGACTCCAATAAATGGCTTCTGTACCTGATGAAGATCACCAACACTGGGGTGGAGAGGAGCATCAGCTGCACCGAGTCCCAGGCCGTCAACACCCTCCGCCTCCAAGAGGTACGGAGATTTCAGACTTCTGGGAGAAGACCTTACCTTTCTCTTCAGTTTGTTCAAAAGAGTCTCCTGAGTGATTCCTACAGGCTCCTGTTGTAACTCTGTACTCTTGCTTTGTTCTCATGTCAGGAATCCTCACCAACCAGAAACAGACGGGACGTCGGGGACGCCGGCAGCTCCGACAGACCGAAATTCTCCCTTTTCAGTGAGAAGAGGAAATTCAAAATCTTGGTAAAAACCTTTGAAATCCTCCTTTAAATATTCCTGGAGAATATGGATCAATCTCTGTATTTTTTCTTCCCCTGAACCCTGACCATTTGTTTTTTATTGGCCAGTTTTATTCTGTTACTTCTCTGACCATAACACCAAATTCTGTTTAACAAATAGCGCTTTATATATATGCAGTAGACTCGCAACATTGTGATGTGGTAAATAAATGCAGAAAAAAGCCTATTTTTATAGTGTAAACCCCAAATATGCTCATTTTAATTTAATTTAAAACTTGTTACTAAATGTAAAGATTCATTTAAAACTCATTAGTAAATATAAAGGTAAACCGTATCCGTACTGTAAAGTTTACACTGAACTCCCGCAGTGCTAGAATGTAAATACTGATGTTACCCCTGTATAGACTGTACTGTAATTAATGCACGAGGGCTGTCTTTGGTATAAGCAGGTAAATACAGTAATAAATACCTTTAATTGATAATAATAGTATACAGGGCTTTTAGAAGAACAAAATGAAAAACACGAGAACACTCCGAGAAACGCTCAAGATGCTCCACACTGATTTAGGGAATGCTGGACTGTATCTGCCAGAGACGCGTCACAGCACAGGAGGCCAATATAAGGTCACTTTGTGTCTGGTAACAGTACTACAACATTAATAAAGTTATGTTTTAGGTAGAAATTTAGTTGAATTTATGTTCATTGTTATGTTACAAAATTAGCATGTTATATTTTCTTAATAATTTTGCAGTAATATGCATATAAAATGATATTTTACTAGGAAAAAGGCAAATAATGAGGAGGATATTTGTGAATTCCGCTCACAAATATTAGTTTGGTTTTAATTACAAAAATCGGCAAACGAAATCTGTGAATTCTGAATCGCGACTTTGCAGGGAACAGTGTATATATGAATATATATATTGATAGATATTTTAACACCGCCAGTTAGTTTGTTTCGTTCTAGTTTCCACAGTCAGAGTGTTATATGGTGAACATAAACGTGTCGGTTCTGTTGTTTTCTTCCCTCTCCTGGATCCTCTGTTCATAAACTGCTGCGATTGATGTCATTTGCAGTCGTGTGGCGACGGAGCGAACTGTGTGCAGATTAAATGTTCCCTTCAGGGTCTGGACAGCAACGCCGTCATCGCTCTGAGGGCCCGTCTGTGGAACAGCACTTTCCTGGAGGTGACTCTCACTCTCATCACCAGCATTAAACAACTTTTAAGCGTTTTGTCAGGTCCCAAAGACTTTTGCTCTGTACTGTATATATTTTGAATGAATTAGTGTTTACGTTTGGGTGGGTGTGGTGTAGGGATGAGACATGATTTTCAAATACTCGAATATTCGATGTACATTCGAATATCGAATAGTTATTTCGAACATCGTTATCTCACAGAAAAAAACACAGAACAGAAATTAGGATGTTTCCTCACCAATACGCCATGTAACGCATTAATTCAGCCAGAGGGTGGCGCTAACACTAAAGCGCCCCCATAGGCTACTCCAGAAGGAGAAAACTGAATAATGCAGAGACCTGAGGTTAGTAAAAGTTCCGTATGGGACTCGTTTACGTTAAATGACGATGCAGTACAGTGCAAACTGTTTCATATGAAGCTGGAATACCACAGATCAACCACTACCAGGTACAGTCATCAGTCAGCCGTTTCACCGGATTTAGCCTTATTGGCTAGGCAGAAATTGAGATAGTCTCGAATATAGTTTAAAAGGTGAGTTGCTCTTGTTCATTTACTGCACTGTGATTTGAAAACAGCTTGTGTCGTGTGATTAAACAGCTGGTGAACATTTTTTTCGAATAGTTCTCCTCGATTTTCGAATAGTGTTTTTGGCAAAAAGTCACATCCCTAGTATGGAGCAGGCAGTGGTTCTTCTTGTTAACTTTGTTGAGGACGTACAGAAGTGAATAAAAGAATTGTTCACAAAATAAATACATTCAATCATCGCTCCAGAGCAGCAAACTGCCCTCTCCTGGGCTTTTCATGAAAAAGTGGTTAATCGTCACGTGGATTTTTGCAGGACTTCTCCAATCTGAACTATGTGGACATCCTGGTGAACGCGTCTCTCAGTCTAGACAACGCTCCTAAAAATGTAGTGCTGAAGCAAGAGGACGCGCAGGTGAGCTGGAGCGAACCACTTTTACACACACACTCAGAGTGTACACACACTCCCAAAACAGTCCCGTCCAGTACAGAGGACTCAAACACGAACAGAAAGGTTTATGAGACTGGAGTTGCATGTCTACAATAAACTGAAGGGAACATTAAAGGCTAAAACTAAGTAATATAAATATCTATAAAAATACAAGTGCAAACAAAAATTTACGAAATATTTACTAGTGTAAACTGGATCAGAATTGGCAAATGGAATGTGATACTACCACTACTACTATGCTACTAATAAAAATGTATGTGTGTGTGTGTGTGTGTGAGAATACATGTGTGTATATGTATGTGTGTGTGTGTGTGTATCTATCTATCTATCTATCTATCTATCTATCTATCTATCTATCTATCTATCTATCTATCT
>JBBKCR010186946.1:0-13914 GCA_037577295.1 Ladigesia roloffi | reverse complement strand
GAGAGAGAGAGACAGAGATAGAGAGAGAAAGAGAGAAAACTCCTTAACTTCTAACGCTCCCACGCTACCATGAGGCAAGATAAATTAGCATTGCACCAATTCAACACCATTTGATTTCTGTTCTTGGTATAACATCAAAGGATTTTTTAAAATGATATGCATACTGATTTTCTTTTTTTCTCTTTTTTTGCATGTGGATCAGTAAAAACATTGCATACAGATAGAATGCTGTAAAAATATGAAATCATATACAGTAACATAATTTCCATTATTCTGTTCAACATTTCTTCATATTCTTTAAAAAGACATCCAGCAAAGAAATGAATGAACACTTCCCTTTTCCCAAGTTTCTCTGTTCCAGAAACTTTTAATGAAAAAATCATATTTTGATGCAAAACCTCAAGGCATATCACATTGTAAATTGAGTTTATCAACCTTACAACAAATAATAGAAATCCAGTAATCTTTCTGTATTTTTTTTTTCCTGAACCTAATCCTAATATTAACATAAAAACACATGTTTACCCACTGGGTTAAGCAGTATATCCGGTTATAGCTACATCAGTGGACAAAATAAGCTTAATCAGAATGAAAGTATTATGTTCAAAAATAAATTTTTAATAAATGTGAGTAAAACTTAATGAGCTTCACTGGGGTTTTACCACCTGTGCTGAGCGAAAGCAACAGAGTCTTTAAGTTCCAACCAGTGGGTGTATACATGATTTCTTGTCCTATATGCTATTGTAAATATGGGTTCTTTGCTCTCTACATATCTCTTCAAACGGCACAGTGCGGCAAAGTCCAGCAAAACTGCAGATTTCTATCTTTGGAACAACCGTAATTGCTCTGGCACAATATAAAAGCATTGGCTTTCACATAACAATTATAATTATTTATTATAAAATGAAACACAAAGCTTTTGTAAAAGACACAGTAAGTTATCCATGTTTTTCCCTGATTTTCCCAAAACAGGAAAAAAGACCACATATATACACACATCTTTACAATATAGCCATATGTCCATCTTACCTGTAGAACTAGGGACTCCTTGTCTCCCTCTAGTCGAGACAGCCGCTCTTGATAGCTCTCATTGTTCCCGAGTGCCCGCAAGTTGACCTGTGGACCAGTGGTCAGCCAGGGATAGTGTTACATTTACATATGGCTTCAGTTGCGTTTACTGAAACTTTAAATGGCCAGGAGAAATGTGCCCATTTTTAAATATGCAGACTGAGAGGCCCACAGCAGCAATGACCCGTAATTCCTGCCAGGCCTACAGAGCAGCTTATCCGTCAGCTGCTCCAGTTTCAGCCCTAAACCAAGCTCAACAGTTAAGTCTGTTTGTGTGGTGAGTGAGGAAACACTTATTTCAGACCTCCCCAGGTTCCTAGAATTGGCCTGGTAACAGGAATTTCTTAAGAGGTTTTAATTTTCAACTTCAATATTTTAATAGCGAGCGTAAGGAAACAGGACTGCAGGAGTGTGTGGACTATGACAGTGAAGTACCTGGATTACAGCTTTTTGGAAATGCAAACAAAGTACAACAAAGCATGTATAGTGGGACATGGTGTTGTGTATTGCACTGGAATACTGTATTAAGGTTTTAATGAAATATAGTGGAATCCAGTGGTAAAAAATACACATTCTTAGCAAAATTACAACCTGAGAAAGGCCCTAATTAACAGTAAAAATCATCCACAAGTTATTTTTTTAATTTATGTGATTAATTATGTGGCCTGCCTAAACAAACATTTAGACCCAATGATTATTTCCAAATAACTTGTATTATATGAAATGTGTGATGATACCATGTCATTACATTGCACTGGCATGTTACACGGTCACACATGAGTGACATGTAGGCTCAAAAATTAGAGCTAGTCAATAAGACAACATGTATGGTCTTAATATGACAACATTTATCATCTTAATACGTTTTCCTGATTTTATCGTGATATCATCAATATTTTAACCCACTGCATATTTCAGTACAAACAGAGGATTAGCCCTGTTTGATATGATTTAGTGCATCGCAATGTGTAACCTAACTTAAGAAAACACTAGTAATAGTAAAACAAAGCAATATCTCTAAAATCAGAGACAAATGGATCAACAAAACATCACAATTATTTTCTGGTTAATGACCATTTTTACTAGGAAAAATAATTTTCTTAATAATTTGCTTGAGCTATAGGTGTGATAAAAGAGAACACCCTCAAGTACCATTAGTTCCTGGAGATGCCTTGTGCAGGTCTCAAAAACCATAACACAGGGACCCCTGCTGTTTCAATCATCTGCTACTTAAGCTTCTGGGGATTTTGTGCAAGTGGAAAACACCTTAAAAGATCATTTTCATCAGAATCAAGCGAACACACGACACTCTGGAGGGGCATTGAGCCTGTGTTTATTAGCTTGCATTAACTGCCTTAAACTAGGTGTAAATTTCTGCTCTGAGAGGTTCTCCCAAGCTCCTCCCCCTTTAACAAAGCGTTTTAATTCCTAAGTTGCTCATTCATGCTCAATCAACTGCTTACATGACTTTATAGTCTTATAACTGACGAATCATCTACTCAAATCAGGAATGAAGGAAATATTAACTTATGCTAACAACTAAAAATAGTAAATATAGACTAAAAAGCAAAGGAAAAGGGAAGAAAAAAGGGAGAAAAAGCATCAGTGCAGTCAGGCTTACCTTTTTAAGCCACGCAAAATGCTTGTAAAAATCAATATCACACTCCATGATTCAGGGCCATGTTCCTTGCCTGCTTATCTCTTCAGACACAAGGACTATTTCAGAGACAGAATTCGATACAAGAATCAAATACAACTATCCTTAGAATCTAAACGACTTCTCCTCTTTACCTCTTAGTTTGTTTTACCCAGTGTGCCCGTGCCGCGCTCTCTCTCCAGATGGACTCTGTTTGGGTTCTGAGCATCTGGTTTGGAGCACACAGAAAGCAGCAGTCTCTAATATCAGGCTTCAGTCTCCACTCTGGTCCTACCAGCTGCACTCTTTCTTCCTCCCTCCCTTTCTTCTTCTCTCATATTCCCCTCCTACTAACCTCTCCTGCTCTTTTTTTCCCTGCTCCTCCACTAATTCTGCTCCTTTGTCTCACACACTTCACCGTACTCATGTTTTTGTGCTCATCTACACTCACTCTCTACCTCCCTCTATCCTCTCCTGGATCTCATTAGCGAGTACATTTGAATGCTGTGCCTCTTTTGTATGGCTTTGTGCCGTAATCACACTCGCCCATGGCACACGTCTTGCAGGGCAGGCAGGAGGAGGAGAACGGAATAAAATAAGTGAGGTGAGGGTGGTAGAAAGGAGAGAGGGGTAAAAGAAAAGGAAGGTAATACATAAGTGGGAGACAGTGGAGAGAAGGAAGAAGAGGTGAGATGTAGGGTTTCGGGTATTGAGGAAAACAGTATGGAACATAGTAAAACAGTCACGTGCAAAACCCCCCCTTTCAGCCACTGTCTCTCATTACTGGTGGGCTGCTAGCTCAGAAGCCCTTAGTGGAACCCCTTCCTCCCCCATCCTCACACAGAGGCCCCAGTACAGTCCACCACACTTTGGGAAATATAAGGTAAAGGTCTTAGATACAACATACAGGACAAAGAAACAAAAAACACAGTGAGTTCAAACTGGTTTAGACTGGTCAGTCCTAACAAACACTAAAGTGTGTTTAGAACCACGCTTTATAAGTTTACACTACAACAAACAGAATGGTTATATTATGTTGCGACTCTAATTTGATTTCAAATCCTGTGAAGCACAAAACATTTCAGATGTTTCCAGAATTATGAATAGCGCTTTAAGGGTTTCCTTAAATTTTTCTTCACAATTTTCTACATATGTAATATAATCAAAACAGTTGTTTCCTTAGGTCAGAACTGGAGCTGCAAAGCTACAATAGCTAACAAGCATTACTTCATTTTCCCATATATCCACATCTGAACCTGCAGAACCACATAGAGCTCACATCAATAATGTTACTCAGACTTGTCAGTTTGGTTGAAAACACTGTAGCCATTCCTTGGGAAAGCTCTAAAGCTCTAAAGAAGGACAGGTCAGTGTTCAAACCATAATATGCAGAAAAACAGGAGAGAACTTTTTCAATAATTAATATTCAGTGTAATACTTGGGAGACGCCTTCTATACATCTTTGTCACAATCTTCTTTGTGAACTGATTCACAAACTGCTCCTTTTCACATTGGACTGATTTGGGACGACAGCTCTACGGGTCTAATTCAGTCGTTATTGCCGCCAAAAAAGCAAATCAGCTCCATAAATTCCTGCAATATGTAGTTCAAATATGTAGCATCCATGTCATCGGTACCACCCTTTGACATTGAATGCATCTGCAATTATATATATTTATATATATATATAGATAAATAGATATATATGAACCCCTCCTCTGCATCTAAATGCATGTACATTTCCATGTATATATTGCATAGTATAAATCTAGCATAGCACACTATTCTATATCCTCAGTGTTTTCACAAAAAAGTACAATATAACAGTACCTACCAGGCCTTTGTCCAGCCACAGTAGAAGAGTGTGTGCGGTGGCGGAGGGGATCTGTCTCCTCAGAGCGTCTTTGTCCTCGTGAGCTTCCAGAGTGCCTTTCAGTTCCTCAGCCAGCTGCAGGACTCTCAGAGAGGGGCTGCAGTCTGCAGAGCCCACAGGCACCAGGGCACCACTCACTTCATCCAGGGGCACGACAGCCTTGGAGCCTAGTGGGAAGATACAGGCTGTTTAAATACATTCACTCAAAAAAAATGAAACCTTGCCTTGAAATTGCACAACCTTCAATTGTTCATTTTTTTGAGTGTTGGATCATATCAGCTTGATTTGAATTTCTATATCTTTTCCACATAAATAAAATACTTCACATTACAGCACCATTTCATTCCTGGTTTACTATGCTGGGATTAATGGTGTAATGATACATTCAACACAAGTTTGATATGGCAAATTTGGCCTCACAGCTAACATATATATTGAATATTTTCAACAATTTACTATTCTCACAGAATTTAGAAGAAAATTCACAGTCTAATGTAGCACCATGGAGGTACCAAGGTACCATAATTCAGAACTGCTCCCCTGGGTTCGGTGTTCCTAGCTGCCTGCTGCTTCACATAATGAAGAGTTTAAGCTGGAGTAGTGTTCACAGTGTGTGCTGTGCTGAGGATGGTGAGTGGACACTTTACACTTTACACTGGGAAACAGGGAAATGCCATTTATGACACGATCATCCTGGACTGGTTGTAGATTCTGGTTGAACAATGCAGATTCATCAATTATCACAATTAAGAGAAAGCTTACACTCCACACTGTATTGTCACATGTTCCCATTTTGGTATTGTGATATGTCAAGATTTTGCTGAACTATTTCATTCCTTATTGATGCACAATGTGTTTATTTTTTGTTGTGGTTGTTGTTGTTTATTGTAGCAGGAGTTCTGGCACAATGAAGAAGTTTCCACTGTTTTTTTTTTTATTTAACCTGCACATGAAAGCCAGAGTATTCGTCCTCGTTCTGTGTTTGCTTATGTTCTAACTTAAACAACACAGTGGGATCTCATTAAGTACTAACTGAAACCTCCACTCTGGGTAAAAACATGTTTCTTTTATCAGTGGAGTTTCCACTGTGGTTAATGGTGTTGGGGAGGGCCACACACATTTACAGCCTCTAATGCTTTTGGTGGTGCTGTACATTCTGTTTTTATCTTTAATGCTACTCTTAAAATGCATACTACCAAACTCATGGAACTATACGCTATTGTAAGTGATTTTAAGTACATATGTCCAGGGAACTGAGAAACGACCAGGAGAAGGCATGGAATAATGTAGCTGCTGATGTAATAATCAGAATCAGAATCAGAATCAGAATCAGAATCGTTTTATTTGGCCAAGAGTGTGTGCATATACAGGGAATTTGGTTCCGGCCGATGGTGTCTCTCAAGCACAGCCATAAATTTGCATACAATTATATTAGTTTACACTTAAGTTAATACATACATGTAATTTACATAAATGCTACTCCTGCATCTGAGTTATAATGTTATGTGTGTTAATGTGTAATTACACATCTATTAGAGACACTTCCAGTAGGGTAGACAATTTTCAGTCACATGAACAGTTACCATCTATAACCACCAGGTGGCACTTTCACCCTTCCTTTGGAGCACCGATATGCAATTTTAGAGCACTTTTTTTAGGCAGTTCACTCAGGCCACTTTAAACAGTTGCTCTGTGGGACCAATCTCAAAACAAATATTTGAGCTTATTTTTTTTGCCATATTATAGCTTGTTTGTAAAGACACTTCAATGGCATCTGGTCTAAGGGATGTGTCTTTTTTCATAGTCCTACTAGACACCCTCCAGTACATTTTACACTGTATAACCCAAAGAATCCAAATAAATTCAACATATGATTGAAAATCTATTTGGAAGCCTAATGAGAACATTTTTCAGTACATTCTACACTGACTGTCCACTTTATTAGAAACGTGTATGGGAATTATTTGAAGCAAATTATCTGAAATATTAGACGCACAAGTTATTATCTGAGAGAATTTTAACACTTTAATATATCAAAGATTTTATTTGCCACGCTATTGTTTTGTGCCATGAACTCAATAATAAATACAAAATGTTTACAAGTCAGCAATCAAATCTCCTGCACTGATTTCAACCGCAAAACACCAAAATCAGACATCAAAAAGTTGTTTTACGTAATCTGGTGAGGTTCTTGCTAAGACCACTGTCATTCTCACGGATTACAAAATACTATACGACCGGTACATAAGAGAAGATGGCTCAGTGCCCCTATTAGAGAGATGTCAGACGTAATGTCTGACCCATGCTGGAGATGTTGCTCTCTCACTTGGCCCTCAAAGAGCCCTGCTCCATCCCACACACACTCAAACACAACACACCATCATTACATAAGAGATCAAGAAAAGCTCTTCAATACCACGCTGCACAAAAAGCAACCACATCACTAAGAACTGCACACCATGAAGACGCGCCAGTCAAATATTTCTCTCTGCAATCTCATGACCTCCTGATGGACTGCAGCTCAGTTTGATTGCATTACATCACTTCTAAAGAGTGAGACATAACACTCTTCAACCTTTTGCTTGTGTTTGTTTACCATATAAAAATCAAACTTTTTACAAAAGAATATGCGTTTAGATTTTATTTCATGTATGTATAAAATAACACCCATGTTCCAGCACTGAGGGGTCATGGAGGTCCATTTGAAACAAATGTAAATAGTACATGTTAATATTCATACTCTTTTTCTGTTCCCCCACATGTTCCTCATGCATTCCATTCTCACAAGTATGTGTAGGGGACCTATAAAAGGGCCTGCCTGAGTAATTACGCCTTTCTGTCCTTCTTTCAGGTGCTTGTTAGTGGTCTGCTTTAACCTGGCACCACCAGAGCCCATTAGGAATTAGCTTGTATCACAACTGCCATGAAAGTAGCTCTCTTGGACATGTTTCTTGTATCTCAGACGTTAAAGGGCATGCACAAGAAAAATTGGGACACAGGGAAAGATGACAAGAGCAAGTAGACTCAATTATTCACTCAATTCAAATGGTTATGGGATCTTTATCTGCTTTTGATCTGTTTCTACTCTCATGATGGGCCAAAGTGATGTTTTAAACTACTTGTCAATGTGTCATATATTGTAATGGAGAGCCAGGTGTTGCTCTACATGGACAACTTCTGCAGAAATGCATGTCATGCATGGCATTTCTTATTGTCAGCACACATAAATGAAAACGATCCTTCAAAGAAAGGAGTGTTGGTAACTGAAGTGCAATTCTTACCAGCTATAATGTCATCCATTTGCTCCAAGGCTGCCTCCAGCATGGAACTGGCGTTTGATGCCATGATCATGAACTACCTCCCGTGTCTCACTGCTTCGCTTTGCACTAAAAGACATGCAGAAAAATCCACACAGAGATCAGGGTTTATACTACAAAGACAAGAGTTCAAAAACCTGACTTGATGGATCCACCCAAAGAAAAACAACAGCAGATGCCGGGGACTGCATATATTCACAGTGGATGTGGTTTTGGTTTTAGACTTTCCTCTCATTTTGCGGCAGCCACTCCTGCTGTTGTCCATACTGTGGCGGATGGATGGGGGCATGGCATCTAAAAATGTTATTTGCATAATGAATTTATTTCCAAGCACCATTTTTTTATTGCAGGAAAAGCGGAGGTTGTCATTTGAGCTAATGTGTTTGCATTACCAAGATAATGCTTCCCTCTCTGAGTCAAAAATAAATAAATAATTAGAGTGATAATGCTTTCTCATGAGTCAGAAAGGAATAAACACAAACACATACATACATGCATACATACATTCATAAGAATTAACATAATTATTGATTTAGATTTGTCAAATCTAATTGGTTTTTTTATTTGTTTTTGTTTTTGTTTTGTTTTTTACCATTTTGACAGTGTTATGGTACCTCACAAATTCATATAAAAATATGACACCCTAAATCCAAGGTTTTGATCTGACAGCAGTGAATATATAGCTCTGTGAAGACTCCTTATGAATGATATTCAGAATAGGAGACATTTACACACAAATATTAGATTAAATAACAATGAACAGTAATACATTGAAACTGTGCTTTTATGTCTGACAGTGTGTTAGCTTGTAACTATTTATAAACCTCTCCTCAAGGAAGCCTCCATATTCACATTACAATCCAGCGCCACGTTCAGGAAATCATCACTACTCGGGTGTGCTGGTGATGGCATCTTGCAAATACATGTGTAACAGTTGGGGTTATTTCATTAAGAGAGATATTCTGGTTACTTCACTGCATTAATGAACCAACTAATAATGTATTCTGATGTGTTAAAGTGGTTGTAAAACTAAAAACAAGCTCACTGTCCAGATAAATTTAAAACCCAGATTCTAGAGGAGGATAGTGCAGTAATTATAGCTGAATTTTTGAATGAATGGTCAATGTAAGAGCAGTGTCTTCCTAAAGGAATGGTTTGAAAATGGTTAAGTTAACACCAAGCTCCATATATATATATATACACACTTCACCGTATTTAGGACGAGCATGACCTGCTAATGAGTAGGTGCTCTTATTCAGCAGTAGCCAGAGCCCTCTCATGCGCTTCACCTCATCTGTGCTGCGGTAAACATCGATCAGAAATGAAAAATGAGTAGTGTGGCCCTTCTTCTGGCAGGTCATTAGTGACCAGACAGATGATGAGAGACACGGGGACTCGTCAAGTGTAGAGAATCAGACCTTAATGAGAAGGTACACACACAAGCATGCACAATACTTGAACAAGCACGCACACGTGCACACACACACACACACACACACACACTCAGCCGCAGAGTTGCAGAGTCCAAAATGTCAACTTCAGCTAGACCAGCAGTAATCACTGTGGCAACACAGATTACACAGTCCCCTTGGTGACAGCGTCTGACAGCCATTACTGCAAATAGTGTGTGAAACACCTGACATCATAGCTGTCCAAATAATTAGCATCACTGCCCACTCTGAACACACACACACACACACACACACACACACACACAATAAAAAAGCATTCTGCCACAAAAATGTTGCGCTCTGTAACGCAAGTGGAAAGAGGAAAGTAGCAATTATCATAGTTTGTGCTAAAAATGGAGGCTTAGAATTGTTGCAACAATACACAGGACTTGCTGAGCTCACAGTAGCTTTAAACGTAAATGTGCTTACACAGCACATTTAAATTAAGAGCACATTAAAGTGGTGTTCACATTCAACAGCATTTCCTCTTAGACTTAAAAGGGCCTAAATTCAGCTCCTTTTCACAAGGTGGCCTGGCTTCTAACTTAAAAACGGATTCAATTCAGAAACAGATTCAATTCAATTCAAAAATAGATTCAATTCAGAAACAGATTCAATTCCATTCAAAAAGAGATTCAATTTAGAAACATATTCAATTCAGAAATAGGTTCAATTCAATTTAAAAACAGATCCAGTAAAGAAACAGATTCAGTTCAATTCAAAAACAGATTAAACTCAACACAGTTATTATATTTAGGAATGTGGTATTACAGCAACGGGTCAATATTTCAAGAACACTGAAATAAAAAAACACTCACTAGAGGAGTGTGTGAGTCACAGCAAGGAGGTCGATGCATCCAATCAGTTTGAATAAAGCCAGAGCAATTAGAGCTCATGAGAGGTCTCCAGTAGCCTGAGCTGAGAGACCACACCTGTTTCAATCTCTGCTGATAGCCCGACCAGGCCTCTGGAGAAGCACACAGACAAGAACTGAACCAACTTTTCACCTAAAACTGTGGAGTTTTCATTTATTTTCCAATTTTAAGATAAGGGAAAGAGAACAGAAGAGTTCATTTGGTAGCAGCACATATCTTAGTATGTTTTCTCACTAATCCTCACAAGTTTTTTCCACGCATTGTGGTATATTATCATGGGTTCTTATCAGAGCAGTGAATGGCTAATGAAGCAGGCCATTAATAATGATTAAAAATAATAATAATGGTAATCATGCAATTACAGAACTCCTGAAGACGTTCGGTAGATGATCGTGATTCATCTGTCTCCCCCCAGAAAAGAGGCAGATGCAGCCCTCACTATTAACATATCACTGCTGGGCGCAAACAGAGGCAGCCATGCGCTCCGTCTTGTGGTGCTTTTAATGATAGTGCAGCAATTAAACTTCATCACCTCAGGCAGCCTGCAACGGCCAGGCTTTCTCACACTGGCACCATATGGCAGGAGTGCCATCCACAGTAGGCTACCGGAGAAAGAGAGAGAAGCAAGGGATGGGAAACAAAGAGCAAAAAAGAAATAAAGACAGAAATGTCTAAATGCCTGTGGAGGTTTTAGAAACAGTAATCCTTTAAAGAGAGAGAGAGATTTAAAGGATGACCATAAATAAGAATGAAACATCCGAATGCCTGTGTATGTTTCAGCAACAGAAGTCCATCAGAGACAGAGAGAGAGAAAAAGTGCATGACCGGAAAAGAAAGAAAGAAAAAACAATGGAAAAAAAAGAAAGTACAATGCAGTGAAATATTTCAGTAACTGCAGCACATTTACGATGGGAAAACAATGGAAACATGGAAGCAAAATAAGAAAGAAAGTCTGTATGTGCTTTTAATATTTTAACAACAGAGAGAAAGAGAGAGAGAGAGAGAGAGAGAGAGAGAGAGAGAGCAAAACGGTGAAAGTATTTCCAAAATATTAAATTAAATTGAAAATTGAGACACCTGTGAATGTTCCAGGTAGTGAAGTGAGGTGGGCCTCAAAAGTCCACTAAGGATTATAAACACTCCTGTACTTCAGGTTCCACAACCTCAACATGCTCATCAAAACACAGGCAAATCTTCTCATTACATATAACTGAAACTATGCCGTTTTCAGGTCAGACCTGTATAGAAATCAGCTACCAGGTCAGAGGCTCTATAAAAGCACAGGCAATAGAACACACACTTGGAGGGGATATCTAAAAGCAGCAGAACACGGCAGAAGACAGAATAAAATTGGAACATTGGTCTTTAAACCCAGCAGACTGAGCCCAGCACTGAAACCCTGCAGGGTTTAAACAATAACCAAGAGAAAAAAGAAAAGATTAACTCACCAGTAAGCTCATAGTTTTGTGCTCCACTTCTTTTTCTCTTACTCGAACTGCAATAAAATAGCAGCAGAGGAATGAGAGGATCAGACTCAGCCAGAGGTAGCGTGAGCCTGGATCAGCCTCTCCTGCGCCCCCCATAGGCCGGACTGTGACTCAGGTTAAGCAATCCAGACTTTTCAGAAACAACCAAACTACAGGAATTGTGGGATGCCTGGCGATAACAACAGAAGCGACGTTAATGATATTGTATTCAAATACAAAGACCTTGTTAGGGAGTTAGTGCCCGTTTGCAGCTATTATATCTTCCAGTATTCTTGGAAAAATTTCCCAGAATATTTTGTAGTTTCTTTGGGAATTTGTGTCCATTCATTCTGTAGAGCATTTATGAGGTCAGGCATCAATGTTGGATGAGAAGACTCACTATCTTTTTCAACAATAATTATTACACAATTTCAGTTACAATTCATCTCAGGGGAGTTGGGTAGGGTTAAGGTCAGGTTACGTGTCAGTCAGGTTCTTCTACACTGAAATCACACAGCCACTTATTGACCTTGCTTTGTGCTTTGGGACACAGTCATGCTGGAACTAAAAAGGATCTTCCCCAAACTTTCAAAGATGGAAGCACAGCATTGTCCAAAACGCCATGCTTCCAGCTGACTTCAATGATTGAGTTGTTTGTCCCTGTACGTTTGTCCATATAGCGTAGACCCTAATAAAATCATCTTTCGTTAGTCTATGTGGCTCAGATTGCATACAAATATTAATTGTAGTCCTAAAATGCTTATTTCTTAATGCTTATTTCTTTCTTTCGTTCTTTCTTTTGCTGTCTGTGTGTTTGTTCTACTTGTATATTCTTCATAATTCATAAAATATTTCATTAATTCATTGCTTCACTCAGGACACTCAAAGCCAGCTCATACTTTGGCACTCTAGTGGTGAAAGAGAGGAATGCAGTTATGGACTGGTGGTGTTGAGTCTTTTACAGTTTGAAAAAGGTTTGCTAGTGATAATTCATATTGTGAGTGTCTAGACTGCAAAGAACAGGTTTACATCTTTTTCATCCCTGCCCTATCACTCAAATTTTAAATGTATTAAGCCTGTTGAGGACTTTGCTTAGTAGGCCTACTTCATTCAAGTGTTTCATTTACTTGCCTTTGGCTTGCATTGAAAAAGCATAGTATGTTGAGTACCCTGTCTCTCCTTCTGTTACTTATTCAAAGGACTGTCGGGGCATTTATACTGATCATATCTACAAAACATATATTCCACGAAGAAAAGAATACATTTTAATGCCATGTGGAACCCAAAAGCATCTGTAGCTCCATCATAGCACCACCAGATGGAGACAGAATTCTATAGTTGAAGCCTGGTAGTAGGCTGGAACGCAAGTGGAGTTAATGGTCCGTGTGACTGCGTGCCAATCAGTCTTGCTCAGTCAAGTAGGTTTAATATGATGTGTTAAAAATATAGATTTGCTGGGTCATTTTAAATGACGGGTGCTACGTGTGTTCTCATTTTAAAACTGAGGACATTTTTCAAAACACACCCTGCACCTGCCCTGCCTCTCCTTACCATGTATGGCTAGGGAAGAGTAATTCTTTAGGGCAGCTACTTAAATGTATTATTTAAATGGAAAACAAAATTTGTGCTTAAGTGATTTAGGCTTAAAAGAACTACATTGTGAGTTTATTATTGTTTATTATTGTTTATTATTGTTTATTAGTAAGCTTAATGTCAATTCAAAACAAAAATGTGTAAGCATGTTACACGAATATGCACAAATATACAGGAAATTGAAAAGAAAATTGAGGGTGGAAAAGCCCAAGAAGCATATTTTACTTTCTTGCTGGAAGTAACAATATCTAGGCCATTAGACAAAACATTTGGGGTCAAGTCTGATGCTTGTTGGCAGTATTTTTGTTGCCAATGACTGGGGTTCATAACAATGCTCACAATTCTGCTGCAGCAACTGGTACTTTGGCAGTTTTAGACCACGCTAAAAAATAAGTGTATGTGTAAATGTTACAATGTATGTACTGTCATAATCGATTATGGCAAATGCTTTCCGTCCAGCTATGTATTTACTGTTTATATTGTCTGCTATTGTTCAGCATCCTTGAGCTTGGGAAAAGCGCTATACAACTTAAACTTATTATTATGATTACTATGATTATGATGATGATGATGATGATGATGATGATGATGATGATGATGATGATGATGATGATTATTATTATTATTATTATTAT
>JBBKCR010186926.1:0-13915 GCA_037577295.1 Ladigesia roloffi | reverse complement strand
GGTAACTAATATTTGTGTTTGGAGGTCATAAAAACAGACAGAAGGTTTTATAGTTAAAGACTATTTATCTGGTAAGAGATTACACCCTGGTAAGAACCCGGGGTAGCTCCCCGTATTTTACACCTGAGGGCAAAGGGGCGCTACACGGTATTCGTAAAAAACACGTTATTTGTGCCAATTCGAATACCGTATTTGTATTTGCCTCCCCCCCCTAGTGGAAAGACTTGTGGATTACATACTTCACACCATCAACATGCTCAAGGCTTAATTCTTCATATATTGAAGTTCTGAGCTCATACCGCAGTCGCATCTAAGCTCAAAGCTCATTACTAATGTCTGGCCCTTAGTTTCCAGTTAAAGCATCAGATCATTTTTTACAGCGTGTGTAATATGAGACACGACCGCCATCAGTCAGACTTTTGCACATGTGGCACCAAACGCTTTTGCATCAGTGAAAATCATCCATCATGAACATTATGAAGCTGCCAAAGGCTCGTCCTCCAATTTTTTCTTTTTTTCCTGCAGATTACTCACTGCTTTGTGCATTTATAATGCAGCTTGCCCCAGCAATTTAAATTTTACTGATTAAAACTGAGATAAATAATGATGTGCCAGAATCAAACCGGGAGAAAAATAAAGAAACCAGCACAACACTGATCCCATGTTGGGTTTGCACTGTTTCTCCCCATCAAAATACAAAGCTTGTTTAATCTCACTACTGTGTTTGTGTAAGTGTGTGTGTGTGTGTGTTCTAGCTACATAAACAGTGTCACTTACACAAACCAACAAACACACACACAAACACTAACATACACCAACACATGCATTAACACACTAACATGCTATATTTTAAACAGAGTCACTAACACACACACACACACACACACACACACACACACAGTATGTATGTGTATGTGTATGTAATGTATGTATGTGTATGTGTATGAGTCTTCAGGCAGACTAAGCCATAGTTTACTTTAAATATATCCACCTTTGTGGTCTGTAGCCATTTAAATCCACCTATTCACACTGAGGTCATAAGGGGTGTTTTAAGACCAGCCATAACAGGACTGAAAGTAGCCACCAACATTATATCTTATTTTGCACAGCAAAGTGCTGGACGCACATCCCCCGTGACCATCCAGACTGTCTAGAAACCTGAAGAAAAGGCTCCTCCGGCAGATTCTGAAATATTAGCTCTCATATTACCATTGTGAGGCCAACTTAATGCATTAATCTGCAGCTGGACTGCTCCCTTCCCACCACAGCTCCATAAATAAATAAGAGGACGAATACACAATAACGTTTCCTGAGTACGGTTGGTGCTGACATTATTCACCCAACCCCCTGAGGGACATCACTTTCTATTCAAACTGGTGGGGTCCAGGGTTTCTTCTAACATGCTTAAGGTGGCATGGACAATGCCACTGCGAACACATTGGTTAGGAGGAGAAAAATACGAACACTTGAGCTGTTTCTCCAAAAAAAGTAAATGCCGAACTGAATATTCCTAAATATTCCAAACCTTTCCATTAAACTATACAGCTCTGGAAAAAAGAGAGCATTGCAGTATATTTTTTATATCAGCATAGTATAGAATGTATAAAAAAGAATAATAGTATAAAATCATTTTATTTGTTTGCTTTTGATTATTTAAGTTCTGTAAACACTGCATCTGTCATGCCAGGTCTGGTTCAACTGTCACCTGAGTATTAGGAGAGAAACAGCTCTGGGTACAGGTAGGGGTGTCTGGGAGTGTCGTACGCATGGTCGGCCGTGCTTAGGCAACCCAGGTGCTAAGAGTGAGAGTAACTTAAGCAAGGTGGGTTGCTAGGTGCCAAAGCGACAGGTCCAGCTGTCTGGTGTGAGTCGTAAACCTCCCAATTATTGTCTGTGTTGTGTGATTGGTGGGTTGTGTGAGTGTGGGGGCTTAACTGCCCCCAAAACCACAGAATCAGTGTGGGGTCATCAAGTTAGATCAAGTAAAGTCTCCCTGAACATTCAGAAAATGCATCGGATCACTGGGTCATGAGTGCTGGTCCATAGAAAATGTGTATTGAGTGTGTGTGTGTTTTCCACACTCTATTCCCCTTCCCCACAGGTTCCTGAAAGCTGTGAGCAGGATTGAGAGTGGAATTGGACTAGACGGTCCAAGAGAGCAGTTGCATTGATTTAAGTTAAGAAGTATTACCCATCCTACAAAACCCGTTTTGGGAAAGAAGGTACACTCATGAACAGATCAGTTTTTGATCTTTATTAAACTTTCCTCCTGTTCCTAATAGGGCCTGCTTCCTGCCTGCAATTTGTGACAGAATCGTTTCTCTTATTGTATGGTTTTGTCATTTCTGATAAAATTATGCTTTAAAGAACAATATTTTTATTTCAAAATAAGAAGAAACTTTTTAAAAACTATTGGAAAGCGGTTCAGTTCAAGACCTGCACCTATAAGTGAGAAAACCTGGTCAACTGAACAGTTTTGCAGTGGTCCCTTTTTTCTGGAACTCTATATATAAAATAAATGATGGAATTAGAGTTGAAACAGAATTCCACAAAATGTGTAATGAAATGGTTGAGATGTAAACATTACTACGTTGTTTTGATGCATGAGTGCAGGTTAGATTTTGACATTGATGGGGACCCAAAAGAGGAAACTTTCCTCCAGCCATATTACAATCACTAACATCTTTCACATTTTAACATCAAAGTACATAGTCTGGTTCTGTCATCCAGTAACCAATAATAGTACATTTACATGCAGAAGCATTTATCCAAAGTGGCTTCCATTCCCTAACCACAACTTGGGGTTAAGGGCCTTGCTAAGGACACAGTGGTAGTCTGATGTAAGTTGGATTCAAACCCATGACCTCTTGAGGCAAGTATCCTTCTCACTAGGCCTCCACCACCGCTAGTGGAGAAATACAGTAATCACAGAACATGATCAATATTCATTTGCACCTGACTGGAATTTCAGAGTACATTTTAAATGCAGGTACTGTCACCGTTTAATTTTAATTTCTTCATAAACATGTTTCCACATCATGAAAACAAGGACGGGGTACTTTTTGAGTATTGGTTTACGATACAACACTAATCTCTTACTGAATCAACACCATACTTGATGACTTCTATTATTTTTGAGCCCAGAATTGTTAGTATGTACTCGTCGTCTTTCTCGCCTGCACACTTACTGCTGCACGGAGCTCTGGAGCTTCTCAATGCATAAACAATTTAATCCAATCACATGTTAACAAGAAATGCCACAGCCAATCACACAGTGATTCCGGGTTAGGAAGATAGGATCCACAGTTGATAAACACAGACAGAAAACAACGGCTTTATTTGTATTTTTTGTTCAAAATTATTGCTAGGTTAAATTAAGCAGTCGCCGGATTTTGGCTGGAATATATCAAAATTCAACACACTTGGTTTGGTGTACATTGCTCAGAAACTCATGAAGTCAGAAGTGTTTACAGTGTTGCTGAATGGAACTGGACAACTGAAACCTCTAGAAGCTACGTCAAAGAAAGTTATTCCACAAAATATTTATGTCTGATGGCTGAGACGTTATTTCAACCTAAATTTTGGACTTAAACGTACACTGGATGCAGGGATGGATGGATGGATGAATGGTCCTATTAGATTCACTATTTTATAGTACATATAAACACTCAGTGATACATGGAGCATCACTGGGGGACCATAGTGAATAAAATGTCTATATTTGTGACCTGATGCCGGGTTCCATTCAACTACACTGGAAAGAAATCAGATTCTCTGCCACAAACAGTTTTCCATCAAACCCACTCTGAATGACTGAATTCTCCTCTAATATCTACAAAGAAGTCAATCAGGCTCCTTCGTTAATTTTTCTTGAGTGCAGGCGAATGAGTTTGATGAAAATTGATTACCAAGCTCCTCCAGCAGGGGCTCGGATGGTCAAAGTCTATTAGTGTTATTACATTCTGTCAAGCCAAGCCACAGGTGTGTAAGAGGGGGGAAACAAGAAAGAGGTGAAAAAAAGAAAGACGTTCACCGCAAAAATGCAGCCTGCCGTCCTCATCAAACAGGTGATTGTAATCAAATGCAGCTGATCTAAGTAATAAGCCCAGCGCAATTAACAAGAATAATGGGGCATGAAAGCGCATCAATTCACTGGGCGATGATAGCAGGGGGATGACTAGGCGCCGCGCCCGCAAACTCTTTTTCCGGTCCGATGGCTGTTGCTGGGACGCTAAGGACTGCGTGCCTCGTGTTGAAAATAACACAGCACTTTAACTCTTTAATGCTGAGGTGCTTCTGCCTTTAAATCTACTCTTTTCCTGTAATAGTATTATAGCATTTGTTTAAGTATTTATAGATTTGCAGGCTGTTTTTGTCCAATACTGCATTACTGAGCAAGCAAACATGAATCAGTGCTGGACATATATCAGTAAAGTAAACAACAAATATGCCACCTCAAAAAAAAAGAAAAACAAAACCAAAAAAACACAAGAAAACTGTCCTACTAAAGCTGCTGACATTCCTAGGGAGTTTAACAGCTTGTTAATACTGCAACCATTTTGAGACGTTGTAGATAAAACATTTAAACATATTAACATGTTTTTGAGCTTGTATGCTGCCGACTTACAGTGAATCTTTCAGGAAAGTCTGGCACAGAACTGTTTTCCATTTCCCACAATTGTCAAAAATTTGCTGACACTACACTACGTTACAGTCAGTTTTGTGTCTAGAGCCTCCAGAGTGTTGAGTTTTCCTCACAAAATACATCCTACTCATTATAAATCAAAGCATAACTAGTTGTCCCCTCACATCCTAATTATCCTGGCAGTTCATTTGACATGTAATGTCTTCTGTTCAGGTCCTGAAAACCTGACCAATGGGAGAACTTGCTCTCTTCTGTCTACCCAGACATCCCAAAAGAAATATAAAGATCCTGACTACACCATTTCCATCTGCTATTTGAAGAATGTAGCACAATTTTCAACAAAAAACATAAGAAGAAATAAGCGTTACAGTGGTTGCAGAATTTACAGTGGTTGCAGAGACCCAACTTCTCATTTGCAATGCATTCTGAGTATTTAGCGATGGTCCGTTTAACTTGATAATTACAGCATGTACACGTCCATACAGGCCATCATGTGTGCTGCGGCATTTTCATCACCTTATAAAAAATGTAAAAAGCTGTATTCTTCTCTGTACTGTATTTTTTCCAGGGTGCAGTTGAGATCCCTAAGTGCTCATTGTTGTCTTGTTACATCACAGCAGCAATCACACGGAACTAATCAATTTTAAGCGATGCATGAAATTTCTAGTCATGTCAAAACTGCGATTTGTGAAACAAATGAAATACAAACCTTCGCATTTTCTGTTTCTTTATAAGGATCAAATAAAAGCAGTTCTGGGAAATTGCATGAATAATGGAAAAAGGTAGGTTAAATGGAAGAAGCAGTCATGTTTTGCACTGGTTTTGAAAAATGTAATGCCTATTAAATGAAGTGCTGGGTGTTTTTTTAGGGAAGTTTTGGGCATGTGCTTTGTGAACATCGGGATTTCTGGTTCTATTCACCGTCGTTGTAAAGAAATTGATGGTTCCCTTCAGTGACCCATTTCACACCAAAACCACTCTGAATGAATCTAGGTACAATTAAACAATGAATTGTGGATGCATTTGAAAAAGCTGCTGAAATGACAGCTTTTTAAAAGTGAGTTTTTGGAGTTTTACGGAAAAGATCTCGGTGACTATTGAATTCAACTGCATGATTTAGCATTGTAGCTCCAGGGTGAATTTAAAGAAGCAAAATCTGGGCTCCAGACACGTCTTGCCAGATCGATTTACTACTGATGTACATTAATGATGAACATTTTCATCACTAAAATACCTATTTAATCTTATACCTATTTAAAAATGTATATTACCATGGAATCATGTTTCAGCAATTATGAAATGTAAATATAATGCATAGCAAAATGCCATCAAAAGCTCCAGACTCTTTAGTGTCACCACCAGTGAATGTAAATGCCGTCTATGAAAACTTGTGCTTTTCATTATGAAGCGTTCACCTTGAAAAAATTTGTTCACCTATAAATGAAGTCTCAATAAAATAAATTCTCCCTTTGTGAAATCTATGCCGCTACACTGTTGTTCTCAGAACTGCTGCCCGAAAGTGCCTGAAGGCATGTAAAGAAAAAACACTTTGCACATTTTGCAATAACAGGCTGCAGAAATCAGACACAAAGAGTGCAAAAGTTTTATTGAACTTTTCACACCGTTCATCTGATAATTAAAAGACACTGCAGCTTTTTTTAAACACTGAGACGCGCCGTAGAGCAAGCGAACCCGAACCAAACCTGGTCAAAAAGTTGTCACGACAGCAGGCGGACTTGGACAGAGGCTATAATTTATTCACATTGTCCTTCAGTGTTCTCGTGGTTCTAGAATCCTCTTGCTAATTCCCTATGTTCTCAAATGCGCTCCTACATCCATACTCTTCTAGAAGAGATCAGAGATCTACATTGCCTACATAGATCTTTTTCAAGAATGTTCTTAACCTTTTACAGTTGTACAATGTTCTCCTTCATTCACATTGCTCTATGATGTTCTCTATTCCATGGGCCTACAATGCCCACATGGCTCTAGGCATTTCCATCATTCATTGCATTCTAGAATATTCTCCCCCTAGCTCTGTTCTAGAAGGCACTCCTACAAACACACAGCTCTAGGATGTTCTAATCCATTTCTAGAATATTCTAATATGTCAGCCAATCAGGCAGCAGCTCGGCTAGACAGTATTATGGGATGCCAGGTAAAACATTATTATTGTGTTTCTCCTATATTTGCAGCAACTTTTCTATTGAAATGCTGATTGTGAGCATGGGCTCCGTCTTTGCTTTGAGCTCTTTGTTTGAAAACAGCAGAGAGATGAACTCACGGTCTCCTTGACAACGCAGAGGTCCCACGGTCAGCTTGGCCTCTGATCCGGGTCGATTGGTGTCTCCTACAGCGACCTGGCTGACGGGTAAATGGTCCTTATACACCAGCAGTCCGGAATCTTCTCGCCTGTGGAGGAGGATCATACCTGATCAATATGAGTCCATCAAAGCTGGCGCGGAAGCCGCGGATTTCTGACCTCCTCCTACTGCACGATCCATCATCATCTAAAACTGTCCATTTGTCCTCTGAGAGCCCACATCCACTCGAAAAACCATTTCCATTTCCAAGAACATTTTAACTCCATTTATGGTCTTATAATGTTCAAATGGTTCCAGATATATCCATCATTCACATTGTGAATTTAAAGTTGAAGGACACTCTAGAACTTTATTCTGCATCATCACACAACCAGTTAAGAGGAGTCAGATATGCACTGTTACATAAAGAAATAAAAGTAAACTTATTTTATTTTATATAGCTTCATTTATAATTTTGCACTCAACAACTTTCCGATATTTAGGAATACGAATCAAATTTTTTAGTTAGTTGACATTAATGGATAAGTGGTAAAGAAAATGTGGTGTGTTCCTGCAACTCATTTGGTGTAACATGCTTTTCCAATCATTTTCCCAACCGAGCAAACATTCACATTAGAAGAGCAGAAGATCAGGCAGGAAAAGCACTGAGCTATGCATTATATTAATATCATCATCCATTAGCTGACACACAGGGGCAGTAAAATAAACTGCATTGTTCATGGCTAAAATGGCATGCATTCATCATGAATTAAAATATATATCTTACAACAACAACAACATGATTGGAGCAGGAACGTCCAGCCTAATGTCCCAATTTGTATCCATTATGCTTGGCTAGCTCTGCTTTGTGCTTATGGTAAACACTTAAAAGTGACAAAATGAGCCAATCCTTCTCTCTGTAGACTAGAATCACTCAGTTACACAGCTATAGTTGCATTCACACAAAACCTTTATGGCAAACCGGGCCATTGTTTTTAACAAAAACCAAGAAATAAGCAGAAGAATGGATTATGTGCAAAGCAGACTGACCCCAGGAGGTTTTGTAAAAAAATACCGACAAATGAGAGGCTCAAACGACAGCACTTGCTCAAATAGATTCTCATTAATGAGAATATTTTAACTTAAAACAAACCTTCTTGAAGCAGTCCAGGTTGCAGGAGGCAAATTAGCGACAAAATGAAGTGGCTGAAAATGTTCACAATTAAAAATAATGGGTGTATTAATGTAGATGGTCTTGTTAAGATTTCAGAAATCTAGTAAATCCAAATGATGTAAAACAGTCTGATACACTCAGAGTGTATCAGTAAAGTCTCAGTGATACTAGTTTTTTCATCTGTCATGTCCAGCATTTTTCCATGCTAAGGGCTTCTGAATATGAAATATATGGGGCATATTCAGTTATGATCTATAATACAAGTTAAAACAGCTATAATCAGCACTGCAGGTTCCATAGGGGGCGGCATGTGAACTGAGGTATAGCTGGTCCTCAGTCCCTGTTGCATGGTTTTGTATATGAAGGCATACAGGCTGTGATGCCTGCTGACAGGTGACCTTGCGTCTCTTTTCCTGTATCTTCTGAGTCAGGTGTTTATAATAAAACAGGCAGGCAGAGTTAAGCAGAGCCCATCTGCTAATGGAAATGTCAGGGATTGGTCGGGCGCCGGCATTTTCACCCTGAACAGTCTGTCTGCCATTTGTCCCAGCACTGGGGTCAAGACAGCCGTGCACTCACAACAAACTCTGCTATTTAATGAACACTGAGATGCTTAAACATACGTGACACCGTGAACTGGGTGGGAAGAGAAATAACCTCACTTAGCAAAGAGAAAAAGCAGAACCTCCCAAAGAGTTCTACCTGTAATAACATTTATAAATATAGACAAGCAAGTATAGAACACTTTCAATAATCTATATGAGAGCTGGACACGGTTTGAGGTGAGTGATGTGATGATTTATCCATTTCTTATATCTTTCAAGTAGCGAACAAATAATGTTGTCAAGTGCAATATTTGTATTGCTGCAACCAGATTGTCTATTACTGTCTATTATCTGTACTGTACTGTACTTATTGTCTATTTTATTTTTTATTTTTTTGTGAGTGGCCTGTTTTTTTCTATTCTCACACTACAGGCACATTCTCCGATTCCATGCTGCTTTCTCATAATGTAATTACAAGAAAATAAATGTAATTGACTGTTTTACAATTGTTTATATTATGTAGTAACACCGTATTTAGCCACAAAGACTCAAACTGATGGTTCTGAAGAGACACATCAGGTCTGTCTTAAGTGACTGACATTTATTTGTGCTGATCATGAAAAAAAAGAAATGTGTCACTCAGTTCTTCAACATCACACATTTCTTTCCTATGTATTTCATCATACAACAGGTTAATAATCCCAAGTACACTTAGAATTGCACCCATATCCAGTCCAAAGAAAAGCAAAATGTTTTGAGAACGGTGTCTTGTCCTCCCTAGTCTCCAGATCTTTCTCCCATTGAGCGGCAGACATGAGCTGGACTGACACATTAAAAACTGACATTACAGCGAATGAGTCAGAATGGTATGCTGCTTAAAAAAGTTCTGGGAGTGTTTGGGCACAAGTTGTCTCTGAAAGCTGATGTACACTTGTGGTGAATCTGTGCTGCTGTGATAAAAGGAGAGGGGGGAATTTGATGGACCTTGTACAGAAACTTTAACCTCTATTAAACTGGACTTACAGTGCATATTGTTCGGCTTCCAAACCTGTCAGTTACCTTCGTTTTAAGGATGTCTTATGCTAACTTCTGGCTCGTATGTCTAATGCAATCTGGCTCATATATTTAGTTAATTAAGATTTGTACATTATTAGGTTATGTTTGTAGCACTGCAGATATTTTGAAACCAATTTAATTGTACCTTGTGCAATGAAAACAAAGTCTAATTCTACTTAGTTACATTAGCCTCATAGCTCCAGTACACCATTAGCAATGCTAACTCAGACACCAGGTCTCTGTTGCTTGGCTACATATGATCTAAAATTAAACCTTACATTTTTGCAGACTATTGCTTTAATGCAGAAGCTACTCACCACTGTTTCTGGTCTGCATCACAGTTGCAGTGATATTTGGGGTCAGTGCAGTTGCGCTCAATGCCGCAGGCGCATTTCTGGATGCCGGGAGCAGAGCCGCCCCAGTAGAAGTGTTTCTCGTTGCCCCTGCCGACCCACCAGGTGTATGGAGTCCCATCTGCAACACACACATATAACATACACATTTTTAGAAACAGCAACCTTCAACTTCCAATTCCTGGCCACTTTATTATATACTCCCACCTAAGATGAACACTCACTGAACACAAACAGAAACACCAATCTTGTATTTCTACACTTTATTAGAAACTCCACCCAGGAGCTCCTTTTGGAATTTCACAAACCCAAAAATTGGCTGGAGGAACCGAGGGGGAATCTAGAACCAAATCTGTGTTCTTCTCACCAGCTCACACAATATCAACTACTTTTACAAGCAAACACATCTTGATAATTTTTCATGCTTGTTTTATTTATTCGAATATGCACTTCGCTGGCAAAAAGACACTTTATCAAATGCAGAACAAAATCTTGAAACAATTAATATAGGTGCATATACACATTTTTGTATGAAACTGTATATCTGAGGTGATTGACTCTCAGTACTGCTAGGATAAGAATGGTCCATCATCCAAAATATCCAGCCAAGAGCTTTTCTGCTGTGAAAAGATGACCACTTATGAAGTTCAAAAGTCTGACTAACACACGATGCAGCACTACAATACCTGTACTGTACACCAATACACTCAAGAGAGTGTACTGGTCTCCAGTTATCAGATTTTAGTTACCAACTTTAACATTTCTCAAAACTCCAGTATTCTCCTTTGTCTTATTTTATGCATCTTCTTTTATTGATATTCTATGCATTTAATTTATTTTGAACTTCCTACTGTTTTTTAAGCTTTCTGATTTATTCTGAAGTAATTCTATCCCTGCAAAGAATACTGAATGACCTTCGAGTTTGCTAATGAGCTATAAATATAAATAAGGTGGAGTTACCAGGGTGGGAGGGACCATCAGTTGGAATAAGTGAGACCATCAGTTGGAAGTTTGTCCATAATTGACTGGTAGCAATTTCTGTTATTCAAAGCATACAATTCTATAGAGTTTCATCAGAGTCAATAGCAAACAAACAACAAAAATGAAACGATAGGGAAAGGTCGTTTTAGGCCGAGATGACGTTAGTCTTACTTCACATTGCTTACCAAGCAAAAAGCCGCTTATCTTTCGTCTTGCGAGAGTGGTGATGAGTGAAATATGATGGATGAACCTGATGAATTATGACCAGAAGTAAATCACTACTGACAGCCATGTGCGTCGGCTGAGGACGAATCGCTCATCTATTTGCATAAAACTAACCAAGGCTGAGCGTCCCCATCATCCAGTGTATGAACAGTAGACTGACGTTTGTCTGGGCAAACCTGCAGAATTTAAACACTCCAAACAATATTTGAAAAATGATAATGGCTTTGGCCTCCACTACTTTCAATAAGTTACATTTCCTCGAAGGTCAGAGGTTTTTAATATGTTGTGCTGTATTGTTTTCTGTGTCGTTGTGATGGACTTGAGCAAGACACAGATGGTTTAAAGATTATGCACACACCTGCAATATGCAGCAAACAACAGAAATGAAGGGGTATATTGGCCTCAAAATGAAACTAGAATATATCCTCTTATAAAACAGCAGCATCAAATGACTTCCAAACAGCACAAAATTGCTCAAACACTTCATCCGCTGACATTTGCATCTAACCGGCGGATTACTTTCCTGTTTTCTGAGTTTAGCGTTTCGCCTCTGGCACTTTCCTTTATTAGACTGTGATGTACAGCGGGGCTTAAGGTCTATGTACAGAAAACGCATCAAATCAGCGTCTGGTTCTATTCAGACGCAGAAAGATTATAAACCCCATAAAGTCTGGAAAATGAAAGAAACTGTTTGCAAAGAAAACGATACACTCTGTTCTATAATATAAACCACAGTGGTACGGATCGTAGCACAGTCCTGAAGTATCTTTAAGTCCTGTTTTTGTGGTCACACCCATTTCAGCTCAATAACTGTTGGGTGATTAGCTGGATCAAGTATGCTGGGAACAGTGCAATCACTAAAAATGTGTAGGGCAGTTGGTGCTCCAGATTTGGGGATTCCTGCTCTATACTAACGTCAGGGGGCCAAAAAAAGTCTTGGGAGGTCAGAGACCATTGACTGACATTTGAGACATACTCCTAAAAGTCTAGAACAGTAAAAGTCTAAAACAAAGTCTTTAAAACTATGGGGCAAAATGTTTAACATTAGTTTTAAGATTTTCAAAAAAATTTGACACCCCCCAACAAATATTTTGTTTCGTTTAGTGCGTCCATCCATAACCATCCTCTCCATTGGGAAAATGTAGTTTTGTCTTGATCATTTGCTCATTGCCACCCCACACTTATCACTAAATATTGTGGCGAACGGTCGAGTCAGGAGACACGGGGACATAGAATTCCATTTTTTTTTGCATTTTATTGTTCAGAAACGCCAACATGCAACACACACATTCCTACTCCCACTCCAACCTTCTCTACCAGCGCTGCCCATCACCCCCTCACACACACACATCACCCCATAGCCCCCACATTAGCCCCTTCTAGGCTCAGCTCGCCACAATATTTTGCTTCATGTCATATATCCCACCCCTTAAAGTCCTCCGCATGACAGACAGGGGACCCCTGCTTGCCAGTGGGTATTGTGCAAACTAAATACTGTTGTTAACAATGTTCAGTATGTGGTGCGGCTGGTTGTGAAAGTTGTGGGTTTGAATCACTCCTAGTTTCTCTTGAGCAAGGTACCATCCCCACACACTGCTTCCCAGGTGCCCCTCATTTGTGGCAGCCCTCTGCTTCACTGAGTAAATCGGTTTAATGCAGAGAATGAATTTCACACTGTTCACACTATGGGCAGTGGTGTGTTCCCGCATGACTATATGAGGCCACTTTACTTATTCAACATTATAACTTTAAATCCAAACAACATTGTACTGATATATGCTGTGTACAGGTGAGTGAAAGTGCATATGGTAATTCGACCCAGATGGACAGAAATACTCTCATTAGCATATGTAACACATTCAGATGAAGCATTTTATTCAGCAGCATATGGGACCTCACGCTCCAAGAAACAGTCAACATGATGTAGAACGCTTTGGTACAATTTGTTTTTGATCACAGCATGATGAACATTAGGCTATATTCTGTTGATTTTAGAAATAAATACGAAGATGAAACATCTACGGAGATCCACAATCTGCAATTGCCCTCCAGTTCATCGACTTATTTCTCCATTTTGTCATTACAGTAAAGCTAAAATCAGAAATATAAAAGAGCCTATACACATGAATGATTTTATGTGGCATCTACACCAACAGTGTATTTAATTAGAGAACTGTTTTCTTACTGTTCATTTATATTCAGTCACTGTTTGATTTTGTTCCTCTTACGTACAAAAACTAAATAGAGTTCCATGCTGTGTAATGTGAATATGTCCTCAAAGTTCATAATGTTACATTTTTAAACCATTTACTCAGGCTAAAGTATCCTCATCATCTCCAAACTGCCTTCCTGTCGGTGTGAGACAGATCCCTAAATTAAGAGCTGCTGGTATCCAACAGGTCCAGAAGGGGCACGCCGAGGCTGCAGCCGCAGGCAGAGGGCCAGCGAGAGGCCGCAGAGGCGGCAGAGGGCCGAAGACAACAGGAGCGATTTGGGGAGAACAGAGAAAGCCAAGAAAAAAGAAATGAAGGAATCACAGCAGAGCAGCAGTCAGGCTGACAGATGGCTAACTATGGGAAACAACGAGTAAAGCTCATGATCAGAACTGCAGGAGATACAGGTCCTATTAAATA
>JBBKCR010186916.1:0-13916 GCA_037577295.1 Ladigesia roloffi | reverse complement strand
TTGAAGGCTTAACCTAAACCTTACTGTACACTTAACCTCACATGATAATTGCACATAATCAAGACATTTTTTCACCGTAAGCTGAGAGAACACACACAAACACACACACACACACTCACACACACACATACACACACAGATATACACACACACACACTCACACCCACACATACACCCACACATCATACACCAGTGAGAGGGAGGCAGCTGCTTGTTATCCTTTCTACTCAGAGCTGTGAAGCTGAGGTGTTGAGTGGGGAAGATCAAGTGCTCTCTGAAGCCTCTATTATTTTCTGTATCATCTGGAACAAAAAGCCTCACAAAATTCTTTCACAATCAGTAAACAACATGTTAGAAGTGTGTTTTTCACTTCATCCAACCACAGGGTAAAAACAGCAGGTGAAATGGTATTAGCTACTTCAAGGTATCTTAAGAGGATTGTCAGTTTATTAATCTTCAGTATTTTTTTCATTACTTCAGCATGTTTAGATAAAGTGGGATCTACAGTTCTGCATGTTTGGAATGTTTGTGTATTTCTTTGTGTGTTTCAGTGATGCTGATATCATAACCTCTTCAGGAAATAGTTCACTTTAAACATCCTACGTTGGTAAATCCTACATGTTTGGCCCTGAACTCTACATCTCATTCTGAGCTCTCCTACTCCCCCAGCCTTGTGGAGCTATCAGCAAACTTGACCTACTTAAACCAGGCATCATAGAGTCTCTTCTACTCCTTCTCTCCCTAAAGTGAAGCTATTGCATCTCAACAAGCTCGTTCTGCTCAGGCCTCCTGGGAGGAGATTGCCCCATCACTGCAATGTTCAGTTTCTGCAACTTCGGAGAATTTAAGTTCAAAATGCTATGTAAATGAGTTGGAATACAAAATAAAAACTTGTAAACTTCTGAAATTAAGGGCAGTAATAATACTCCAAAAAGATTTCATTACCACACAGCCCAATGCTGGAAGGCTTTATACCAGAAACATTGTTAATGAGAACTGTTTCAATGGTTGTAAATTAAATAGGGAGGCTTGGCAGACCTGCAAAGAGATTACTGGGGGTTAATTTAACCTAATGTCAAATGTTACAAACAGATTTCAGCTATCTGATGAAAGATCCTATGACATTCACAGAAACAGGAACCTAATAATGCATAATGGACATATCTGTCCAAATCGACTGCTAAAATAGGACCTCATTCTATGTTATATGAACCCCTATACGCTGCGTAACATCGGACACAGCAATCTTGGCTCCATGTTTAAATATGCGGATCTATTCATAGTACTTACGATTTTTATATGGTTACAAACACGCGCTTTAATCACCATGTGAGTCTTGCAAAGATCGCGAGAACATGTGGTCTATGAGAGGACGCCACCGGTGTGCAATATTTTTCACTTCAGGACAGAACGAATACAGTAAGGACACTCTCGCGCGTCACCACATTTCAATTCAATTAACATTTCAATTAACCCTACCCCAAGTAGGTTCTGTGTACCTGCACCAAAAACACAATAAACACCCCCCAAACAACACAAAACACACACAAACATTCCCAAAAACACACAACAACATCATCATCCCCAAACACACAATAAACCCCCCACAATAACACACAATAACAGTTCGGGGAGAGAGCAATGCATGCTGGGAGAGCCCTCTCCATCTCAACTCCGTTAAAAGATGTTCCACTAATGCATGTGTCAGCGGTGGGTGCACCTGAAAAATCACTAATTAAAAGAAGAGTCTTAGATACAGTGTATGCTAATCATGTCTAGGCTGGGACAGAAAAATAGTTCTGTGTTGTTCCTATCTTAAACCATACTCGAAAAAACAATGCATTTGCGGTTGGATCAAGTTCATATTCAAAACTCAAAACTTCGGAACGATGTGTTGTTCTATGAGTAGGTTAATTTTCCACTCATGGGACTTGTAAAGGCTTATAAACCTTTAAACCAGATACATGGTTATGGATTTCCACACACTCCTTTGAGGATTTGGTGCTGGAGGCAGTGAAACTAAGGTGCTATACGTGCTAATCGAGGTCCTATACGTTGCCCGGAAAGACATCTTTACGTGGGCTGTATTCCCTCAATCACTTATTGAAGACATGTTGACCAAGCCCTTCATTAAAAGCCTCCGCAGCAACTGGCAGATGATGGTAAGAGAACGCTAATGGCTGTGGCACTAGTGCCCTCCTGCTGCACGGCAGTAATTGGGACCCTTTAAGAGCTCTTATAAAAATGAAACATCGCAGAGAGGCAGTCATCTGCTAACACAAGGTAAAGCCTTGATGCCGGTTGCCATGGTAGCGCGTGACACCTCCATGCACGGTAAAAAAAGAAAAATGAAAAAAAAGTGTACGGGTCGCTCCTCTTCCCCCAAAACACACCATTAGCGGGCTCACAATGGGATGCAAATGAAAGCTCTGCGCAGCAAGGTGATTTTACTAATTATATCCAGTCATTTACATATGCGTACAGTTCCAGTTTGTTTGTGTGCTGTAAATTCGCGTTTCTCTCTTAGCACACTTGCTGGCAATATGATGATGAGTCTAATTTTATAGGCCTTGATCATGAAGACAGAAAGGCATCAGTAAATAACAGAATACATAGAATGAGTGAGGCAGGTTCTATGACATTAATGGTTATAAGCTCAGTTAATGATCAGAGGGACTGCACTAGGCTTTGAGTTGTAATAGTTCTACAATCCTCTTCCTTTTGTTGGCTCATCAGCGCTGGTCTGTTCATACAGAGGCTACAGAGGCGAGGTAAGCTTCTGGCAGCTGCTCTAAAACATTCCTCCAGCCTTCTATCAGCTCTGGCCTGGTCATATCGCTGACCACACACCAGGCTTTTAAAGGAAATCTCCAGTGTGAACAGTCCAGTTAACCACAAAATAAACCAGTCACATTTCTGTAGCCTTCCCCAGCCAAGCTAATAATTAAAAAGGAAAGTTCTCAAAGATTTTTATCTCATCAGCGTCCTATTCACACATACTGGCTATCCTCTAGGGGCGACTAATGATCCTCATTTTAGTTCTAATTCAAACTCTTGTGGGTTTTTGCAATTTAAGCATTTCATGGAGTCTTAACTTCATCAAGATCAGCAATTTCAATAAAGGGAGAAAGGCCAAGATTTAATCATATCTGTCTTATCTGAATGATCACCCTCCTTTTATTATTATCCATAATGAAAAAGATGGTTCTGTTCTTGATAATCTCTTGATATTAATCTCATCAATTTGGCATATTCTTTTAGCCCAATCTTGACATCTCTCTCCCAATTTGCCTGAAAAAGAACATGATGATTGCACAGAAAGCACGCTCACTGTGAATCTATGCAGAGGCCTCGTCACCAGCAGATGGCCCTACAGCCTAACTAATCTTATGAACACACTCTCTTCACAATCACACTCTGATGTAGAGTAATACTGAAAATGTCAGTGTGTGATTCTGAAGAGGCAGGTGTCACCAAGAATTTCACCGAAACACTAGAAATAGTAAATGACCAGGGTGTGAAATTTCACGCGTGTCTGATAATGTAAACCAAAACAATTACTATGCAATGTTCTACCAGGTACAAAATAGTATGTGCAGTATCGTATTCTGTCCTCTAAAGGGCGCTATATCACTTAATTACTGTAAAATCTTACGTGCAATAATACTACTTATATTCATATTGTGGTTGTTTTCTTATTTTTTTCTGATTTTATTTTATTTTTGTTTGGATATTTGTTAGATTCTATTTAGACTTGTATTAGACTCATTATATTATACTACTGTATCTTACTTTTTATTTTACACTATTCTGGTGTCTCTCTGTGTCTGTGTGATGTCGCAGTCAGCTCATAAACAACTTCTGGCATTAATAAAGTTTTCTGATTCTAATTCTGATTAATCACACAGTGAATCTCACGCTGCATCAAATTAGTGTAAAAAGTTCTGTACTGTGTCTCCTGAGAAAGCAAATCTAAATCTGTTAACCAAGTGTGCAAGTACAGCATGGCGTCCCAACAGAGAACAGTGCCAGCTTGGTTCTACGGTAGATTACTTCTATCTACTCAGTATACTATACTGGAAACTACAGCCATGAACATACTTCACTGTATGCAGATTGTTCAGACTTTTTGTTCTAAATTACTTAAATGCTAGACATGGGTTTTGAATATGCATTTGAACCTTGATGTATCAAAATATAAGACTTGTTTGAAATGAAATGTATATAAAAAAAATTAAGTTCCCAAACTGAAAACATAGATGTTGGCTTAGTTGTGTTTTTATAATTTTACAACTATGTTCAGAGAGGAAAGTGACTTTGGCTAAGGTGTATTTCAACAAACACCAGTGGTGTATCACTGTCGAAGGAACGGGTCTGTCGTAAATCGAGAACCCTCTTTATTTGTATTTGAAATAGATCTTTCTTTTCTTAACATCCAACTGGACTGAAATACTGTTTAAAGTTCCTCTGTGTGCTGCTTGTCAAGTGCTGTCTCTTTGTATCTGAGCTAAGTTTTCAGGCTTATAAGAGTCTGTCCTTCTTCCTCAACTCTGCCTTAGTCTATTATCTCCCACATCACAGACACTAACACCCTGCAGACAGCTTAATGGTGGAAGCCAACAACAGAAACAGAGATGTCAATCTCAATTTCAAATGGATTTCAGACCTTTCTAGCTACACCAAATACACCATCTAAAGCTGAATGATTCATCAGTGAGACTGGTTGCTTTCACTATGCTGCAGTTCCACCAGTGGCAGTGGCTTGAATTCCCACTGCCTGCTCCCATTCCTTATTTGCATACACAGTCTTTTGGGATACGGTCAAGGCTTTTAGGTCGAACCATTTGTCTTACTGCACAGACACAGTACTGACCTTCCAATTGGCTGAACTGCTGTATACCTGGCTATATTACCTTTTACCTACCTATATTATCTTGCATAAATGAATAATTTTCCCCAAAATTGATTAAAATGTTGTTAATTTTGATTGCTTACATTTTTTTTAAATGTATCCAGTCAGTGATGCAAGAAGAAAAACTCAGCCTGAGGCAGAGCATTAGGCTCATAAATATCCCCACTTTAAAGGCTGAGTGGCTTGTCTGAAGTCTCCTCTAGTCCCAGGTGATAAAATGCAGCAGAAGGAGTAGAAGCCAGTCGAATAATGCATATAGCAGCAGAAACATTCAGTGTTTGCACTGTACAATAATTGTTCTCTGTATGTGCAAAGTATCAGCACCCATGAGTGTAAGTACAAGGGAGATCCACATAATAAACTGGTAACATAATGGTATCCTGGGAACAATTTATTAAGCAAACATATACTTGAATGGTGTATAAATAAGACATTCATACCATTTTACATATTCACTGCATGACATATTCATGAATATTCAGATCGACATTCCAGGAATATTCATACTTAACATTAACATGGGACACTACATCAATTTAGATGTTTTATTCTGTGTATAGAACACAGTTTTCAGTTAAACTTATGGTAGCATCCCAGTGTGAGCTGTTTTTACCTCGACTAGGTATGAGAAATACATTATCCTGACAAAAATGAGTCTGTAGTAAAAGGACTAAAGCGGCCATATTCATTGCATAGTGTCATAAAACATACAAATGCTGATCTAAACAATCATAAATACCAGCAGGTTATGAATTGTTGCATGCTATGAACTGACATAATGTTTCCAACAATTGTCATGCTTGTGCTTGAGGATGGCTAGTGAAGACAGAGAGAGAGAAAGAGAGACCAAGAGGAAAATCGAGTTGACACATGACAGCTGCAGTTAGCACCCCTTAATGGCACTTTTTCCTTTCTCACCAGCAGGGTTACCATGGTAAATATTTACAAGGGCAGTGGGGAGCAGCTGCAAATGAAAGGCGAGGAGGGAGAGTTTCATCTCTGACATGTTCTACCTTACCTCTCCATTTAACTCCCTGTTTATCTGAGTGCATGCAAAGGGCTGCACACTACTCGTATATTACAGCAAATGTCAATTAATAAAGACAAACAAAGAGGGAGGAAGTAATTGTCTACATTCTCAGTTTTAAATGTCAGTGGAGTGAGGAACAGCACAATATCAACTGCTTATGAGTGACCTGTACATCACAGCAGGGGTATGCATAAAGGGATTCCATGTGTGAAAGGGCACCATCCATTATTTTAAAGAGCTGTGGGTAAATCGCTGTGGGGTCATGGTGTGACTTCAGGGCCTTAGGGTAGGAGGAATGTATATGTGATGTGTCAGTGGTTGAGTGTGTTTGTGAGTGTGCATTTGCTTGTTTCTTTACTGTGCATTCAGGAGTAAAGATTTGTGAAGACAATTCTCGAGGTCAGAACCTGCAAAACAAATATAGTCAAATCAGAAGCTATTTTTAAAAACAGAATAGATCTAAAAAATCAAAGCATCTCAACATAGCAGAATTTAATGTAAAAAAATCTCTCGGTAAATGATCCCGACGATGACAATAGCAGCACTCAACTTTACGTCCATTGTTCATCTCAAATGAATCAAATAGTGCACTACAGAGAAATTCTTTAATTACAAAAGGTCATTTATTTGTGCATAATTACATACTGGACAGACATTGAACAATTTACTTGTATTATCAGCATTTGATAACATACATAGCCAGAGGCATAGCACTATGGGCCCTATGCACAAGCAGTGGCCATGGACCCCCATAAGCTCGAGGTTCCCACCTCCATCTTGGATGCCCTGGGGGTAAGCAAATAAACATCAAATTTTTATTTTAGGGTGAACTATCCCTTTAATGCAGAAGTCTGGTGTTGGTGAGATGTCGTATGTGTGCATAGATTGAATAATTAAGTTAATGAACAAAAGTAAAAGAGATGTTTTACTGCTGAAAAGCTTTTTGTCGCTTGTTTGAGGACACTACAGACTTTGCTCTAAACTAGCCAATAGACTCATTGAATCTGTCTTTTGTAACTAAATGCTTGACTGCGGACTGATGGATGTTTCTATAGGGCTCTTTTTCTGGGAAGATACAATACAGTTACATATTTTCACCATCGCACTGCACTCGTTATGTTCCCAAACCATTTCTCTCAGCTATAGAGAGTTTCACTGAAAATGTTTTGGTATCCTATAGGGAACGTATTTGATAGCTGATGGTCTGTTTCTATCAGAAAAATGTAACTTAGCATGGACATAGTCCAACATTCTCACATCATTCACAATAATGATTTTGACTGGTCCTATACGTATTAGTGATTTGTGCATCACATGTTATGTATGAAAGTGTTCAGGACCACCAAATATCCACCACACCATAATGAATTATTAATAACAAATTACCAGGCAATTACCTAGCTCATGGAAACACAACCGAGTTTCGGATTTCTGTTGCTGCCTAAGAGTTACCATAGAATGAGAGCCAAGCCATATACCTTTCATTTATTTCAATAAAGGGTACAAAATGTTGCTCACACTGTATTCTGAGTGGTGCCTGTAGATTACAATTAATGGATAAAAAGTATCACAACGAAAAGAGAATAAACTGTATTCAGTTGCAAACCCTCAAGCACAGATTTATATTCACCTCAGAATTTTCAGTACATACTTTTATTTTCACTAAAGTGTATTTGTGAAGAATATAACCTATTTTAGCTTTTGATGGAAAATTATTTGTTTTATTTTGTTTCCATTTGGTTTCATTGGTTTTGTTACTAGACTGCTTTATTTTTCCTGACACAACTCATGATTGAGTTTAATCTTTTGCAATAATAATCCCAAAAAAAGAAGAAAATCTAGCACCTGAAAGATGCTGAATACTGAAGAAGTTCCAATTCCGTTAGATGATTTTCACAATACTTGGGGATTGTTTTATGAATATGTGTACTCATTTTCTTGATACTTTTTACTAAAGGGGTTAAGATAAACTATCTTGCGAGAAAAGGGCCATTACATTTCTGTTTCAAACAGAACAGCCTTTTCTTTATATGGACTCTGATATAGTCTGTAGGAAACATTCCTTATCATGGGATTAAATGTCATGGGATTTTCAGTCATTCTTATCTTGCAGATTTTGCCTGAGAATGTGGAAAACTTGAAAATGGAAGCAACTATATTATATATTTTTTCTGTGTGTCATGTTGATACCCTTAACAAATATACTATATTAAGTTTCACAATGATCTACTATTAATCCTGGCAAAATAAAATAACTGCAATAAGAAAACAAAAGACTGAACAAGAGCTTGAGCCTGTCTAACATTGATATCTCTACTAAGTTTTCAGTAAACTTTGTTCTAAAATTAACCTGATTTAGAAAAAGTTCCCTTATAGCCTCAGCAGGAACAATGGGACATTTTTTATTTCCATTTAACCCATTCACGGTGTGAAGTAGTGGGGTGCCTCCAACAGTGTGTGGGGACGGTACGCTGCTCAAGGGTTCCTCAGTGTTGCTACAAGCAGTCATGAGATTCAAACCCATGATCTTGTTATCGCAGGGGAAACTCCAAGATCCCCAGGCTGCCAGTTGCCCCCAATCTCTTTCAGAAGGCTGCAATGCCACACAAAGTGTGTGTTGTTTAGCAGTTACCACAGAAATCATCAGAAAGCTGTTCATATTCAGCAGCTGTTTGCAAAGTAGAATTGCATGTGACAAGTTTAAAATAGCACTCTGCCCATTACAAATATGTGCTAGTTCTGCTATATTATTCATGCACTTAGTATGACTAATACACTCATATTAATGTGAGGTTTTAATAGAACTGTCCTATAGATTGTAACACAATCTTCAAACAGTGATGGCCTTAGGGTGTCTGAACTGAATTAAGTTACTAGTTATTAAATAAACATAAAAAACCTTTTCCTTGAGGCCAAACAGCAGTAATCTTCAACACAGTTCCATGGTCAGGTCAGGAAAACAAAACAAAATCTTTAAATACAATATATAAATCATCTGTTCAACTGATCATAGCCAAGCTTCACCAAAAATAAAGTCTAAACAGACACAGAGAGCACTGGAAAAAAATTAAACAGACTCCTATCCTGTTTTTGAGGTTTTTTTCTTTCAGTTCTGACTTTCAGGTCTTGCTCAGGAACCCAGTGGTGGTATACAGAAGGTTGGATTCGAACTCATGACCTCTTGGTCCAGAGACATGTAAGAAAGTACAGTTAAATTGTAGTCATATGGGACTTACTAGTCTTACAATAAACAACATTATCCAAAATGAAACCAAGTAAACAAATATTTGCTGATTTTGACAGACACTTCAGAAATTATGTTGCAAATAATTTGAAATAATGTTCCCTTCTGAAATGTGAAATTACAACACCATATCGCCGCTTTGCTCTATTGTTCTTAATCATTGTATTCTCACTATTAGCCACAACATGGAGAAACAGGCCCATAAGGTAAGAGAGGGACAAAATCATGCTGAACTGATTGCAGAATCAAGATTTTATAGGACTCTATCTCTCTTGCCCAAGTTTGTGTTTTAAGATGATAGATACGTTTCTCATCCTATGAAGACAGTAATGTATCTGAACACAGCTTTTTATCTTGATCTATTTTGAGAGCCTTTGATGATTACATGGACTAATCTTACCTGACATAACACATTTCTCAACCTTTTCTCCAGCCCTCTCATTACAGTTTTATGCACTGCAGAAACAGGCTGTAATAAATCATTGGCTTGTCACTAAAGCAGCAAAGAGAGATGTAACATGGATAATGTTCGTAATAATGATGTTAGTGATGTAAAATCAGACTTTGTGCCATTTTCAGTGAGCATATTTTCATGTCATTTATTGGGTTATTTCGATTCTCAGTCTAGAAGTGCCTCATCAAAGAAACCCCTGCTCCCTCGAGCATCCCATGTTATTGTATATTTCATTCACAGCAAGCATCTTTCTCTTCTCTGACCTACTTTCGGGGGCCGTGAATGATGGGCCGCGTTCCTGTGAGCTGCCGCGCTGCACCAGCAGTACCAGCTTTTCATTAACAAAAAAGCTTGTATGCCCAAACCACACCAGAGCCCATTCATAAAAGATTTATTGGAGGACACGTCCCGTAATGCACACCTCACCAAGCAGCTTTCCTCCTGTAACCTCCCAATGCTTGCTCATGTGGCCTCAGAAAGAGAGGAAATGAATGAGATCTCGTAATAAGCCGTTTCTGACCCAGTAGCTGGTATAAAAGAAGGCTCTATCTCAGGGTTTGGTTGAATACCATGGATAATAATTTCAGTGTGGTTTCCTGTAGTGAAAATACAATAAAAAAAATGAATTTCATCAGAAAGCGTGCATGCAACCCACTGCCTGATTATGTGGTGCCATTGCATCCTAATACAAACTGCATCCCACAATATTATGATAATGGGACAGTACCACCCAGTAATTTTAAGACAACAGGAACTCAACTGTTACAATAATATATGGAAAACAGTCAAATCAAACCTAGATGCGTTACTTCTGGAGCTACACCACGATGTGTGGGTACTTGTTTGCTATCCCTAGAAACAAGGTTTGGTCCAGAACTTCCTCTCAGCTCTATAGGCTTTAAGAGGCTCTGTATCCAAGAGGACTAAAGGAAAATGGAATTACTCTCACTCTCTCGGGCTGAGCCTGTGGATAAGTTTCACAATAGCTCTTCTCTTGTTGCTATAGCAACATGGTAGGGTTTGTGCAAAACTCAGTTTGATGTGATTTCAGCTGTGATTAAAAGGCGAAAATGAGGACTTCACTCCATATTGCAATAACTGACTTCCTATAAGTTATGTGAATCACTCACAGTCACCTGTTTAAAGAAACAAACGAGAGGATTACACTATAAAAGGACAACAGGGAGACAGCAGCTGTGGTGAAGCTCGGAGAACATGTCACTGTTGGTGTGTCAGTTAAGATGCTAAAATTAGAATGAAATGGACATGCAAACCCATGGCGATTTACGCAAATGAATCTGTGTCATGTTCTTCCAAGCATGGCACATTCACTGGGCATTATGTAGAGTGGCAGGTGATAAAAAAAACGTCCCTCTCCGTTTCCATTCCATTTCTTTCATTTTCAGTGCCTGGTTCCTCTCTTTTATTATCAGCCAAGTGAGAAATAATGCAAACTCCAGAGATGCCAAAGTAAATTTTTTGTGGTGAGTACTAAAAAGACAATTGCTGTCAGCAAATATGCTCTCAGGTGTTTTCAGTTTCAAGTGTCATGACTATGTTTAAATACACTTTGTTATGATTCTGTTTATATTTTTTTTTAGCAAAAAAGCATCTCCAGTGTGGTTGGGTGGTAATTACATATGTTCTTTCGATTTTGATTCATCGAGCCATATTCACCATTACTATATGAATCTATCATACAATGTATATACAAAAAATTCTGGGACATCTGGCCAGTACACAGGGGCTTTTATAACACTGCATTCAAATACATTGACTTTAATATAGAGTTGGTCCCCCTTTGCAGCTATAACAGCTTTCAAACTTTTTGGAAACCTTTCCAAAAATGTTGGAGTTTATGTAGGAAACTTCTGCCCATTCATTATGTAGAGCCTTTATGAAATCTGGAAGTGATGTTGGGTGAGAGGGCCTGGCTCACAATCTCCGTTCCAGTTCATTCCAAAGGTGTTGGATGGGGTTGATGTCAGGTCTCTGTTCTGGCCAGTCAAGTTCTTAAACACTGAACTCATCCAACCATGTCTTTATGGAGCTTGCTTTGTTAAAAATAATACCAATTTTATTAGCCACATGCATAGTCATATAATGAAATGATTTCTCAGCAATTAACCCATTTACTAAGTGAAGCAGGGGGCTGCCACCAATGATGCACCTGGGGAGCAGTGTGAGGGGTTGGTACCTAGCTCAAGGGTACCTCAGCAATGACTTTAGTTGGGATTTGAACCCCAATCTTCTGGTTATGGGGCCAACGCCCCAACCACAGGGCCATTCAGCTGCCCTATGCACTGGGACACGGTCATGCTGGAATGTTAAAGATTCTTCCCCAAACTGTGTTCTTAAATTTTTGATGCATGGCATTATCCAAAATATCTCGGTATGCTGAAGCAAATGGCTCTTTTCTGGAGGTAAGGGTCCTTGCCCAAACCTTGAAAAACAAGTATGTCCCCATACTTTTGTCCATATTGCGCATTTGTGTGATGATTGTGGGGGCTAGGGCAGATTTCAGGTGTGTAAAATCAGTTGTGTTTCTTGTGCAGGCCTGATACTGACGTGCAGGCTTCAGCGCATTTGTTTTGCTCTTTCTCTGATTCACCTGAAGGTACGTTGAATAAATCAAATATTTCAGCTCTAATCTTGGTGACCAAATGCTCTGTACAATGTTATATATTCGCTGCTGTAGCACACCCAATCAAACTAATTAAGGGTGTAATGATTAGGTAATGAAAACAACCAGTACCTGGGTAGTGTGTCTCCGGGACCGTAAGTAAAAATTATGGTCAGGATGTTCCTCCTGAACTTATGTAAAGGCCAGGTGCCTAGAGAGCTCCCACCTGTCCAAAACACACAAAAACTGAGAAACCTCTCATAGCATTCACTACATTATCATCTTAGAAAACAAGAACAATGAACCACGGCAGTGCTAATGTGCTGTGGCCTAGTCGTTTGTTTGTGAGCATCGTATTCTGCGAAAACGTTTTCCCCCATGTGAAATTGTCCTCTACTGATTCGAACATGCACATAAAGACTTAGTGTCTAGCTGAGTGTAAAGAAGCCATCTGCCGCACTCACGCCAAACCTCTCCATCCATGGCAAACAGGGCAGGCAGCTGGTACCGGACGGGCTGATTCTGCCCTGTTCAGTGTTGTTCCCACTGCTCTTTCCCTCCTGATCTTCAGTTAACATCCCTGCACCCCACCCAGGATGAAATAGAGCTTTAACCTTTCAGTGATGACAGCAGCTTCAGCAGTTGCTTGAAAAAATTCTGCTTAAAATGATATGACCATTGCATCCGTTGCCTTTGTCTTGACTTTTGCTTATACTGCTTTAAAAGGTCTTCTATTAGATTTTGGTTTCCAAGGCAAAGACCGTTTTTCATCACAGTGAAAATATTAAAATAACACCTTAGCCCACATTTTAAACAGTCTTTAGCAATGATGTCTGTATTCTACCTCAACAAATCAAAAGATAACATTTTGACAAATAGTGGCAGGTAGGTACTCTCTCAAAATGGTATTCAATCAATCTGTGAAGTCATCAAATGTATCAAATTACCATAAATTCTGGACTATAAAGCGCACCTGATTAAAAGCCGCATGCCCTAATTCTAGAAAGACAATACATTTTGTATTGTACAAGCCACACCGTTTTTTAAGCCACATGTGTCTCACGTATGAATCGGTAACACACAAATTATGTTGCTTATGATTATTTACTTAACAATGCACGAACAACATTCCATCTCCTAATGACCAGTAACGGTATATATTAGGGGTGTGACGAGATGCTTTTACCACGAGACGAGACTGAGTTCATGAGAATGAGACGAGACTTTTAGACACTTTTTTTAAAAAGAAGACTATGTTTGAAAACCTCAAGTGAATAGGCTTTGTGCGGAGATGCTGTGGAGCCATTTTTTGGAACATGATAAAATTCATTACAACAGCCAGGCTTTTGAAAATGTGTGTGTGTAATCTACTCTTTTCAGTTTAGTAGTTGAGCGATGAGGGAAAAAAACATTTCACAAGAACTGGGGTTTAAAAGTATTCTAAGTGTTCTCTCACATCAAACAATCAAACAATCGCGTGCACAACAATCCTAAACTGACCAAAAAGAATAACCTTTGCTCATGCACTCAGTTAAGAAGACTTGAACCTATAAATAATTTTGAAATAACTTTTATTTATGTAACCAGGTGAACAATCTGACAGTCTTCTCTTAGGAGACTCGTGTTCTCCAGCAGAAGTACTTATTAGTAAAA